>PNEQ01034235.1:0-21059 GCA_003012365.1 Medauroidea extradentata
TTTCAAGTATAGTTTATTTCGTCGTGTTGATAAGTTTAGGCGTCTTTTAACACTTATGGTCTTAAGATGGCAATGGAGTGATAACAATCTGCGTCATAATGTATGGTTTTGGGAAATGGAAGAGTCCCGGGAAAACCCACTGATTAATTATATCGTCCGGGATGAATCCTACATGCTGTAATTTGGGAGAGTTCCAGAGGTTAAACCAAACAGTCATTACTCCGGCGAGGATCATCGATACAAAATTAAAATAGGACGCAATAATAGTAATTTATAAAGCATGGTGTATCAGTTTTGGGAAAAAATTTTAGATATTTGGAATAAAAAAAATAAATGTAGAATTTCATTAATAATGTTAGTACGAGGAAACAAAACTGTTGAAACAAACTATCAAGTATTTTGCAGATGATTATGCCCTTTTTTCCGAAAATGTGACATTTATTGTAACACAAGCAAATATTTTAGTAGAAAACAAACAGATCTTGCTTAAGAGTTTTTGCAGAAGGAAACCACATTTTTAAGAAACATTTAAAAAGCACAGAAATTTCTGAGTAAAGA
Source organism: Medauroidea extradentata (assembly GCA_003012365.1). NCBI lineage: Eukaryota > Metazoa > Arthropoda > Insecta > Phasmatodea > Phasmatidae > Medauroidea > Medauroidea extradentata. The sequence goes on from PNEQ01034235.1 coordinate 559, forward strand.
AAATGTGTGTGTATGTGTGTACGTATGTATATATATATATAATATATATACTACGTACACACATAAGCTAATGTTAGGCATCAAACTATAAATTAAGAAAATTAGAAACATTGATTGGAAATATTGGACCTGCAAAAATATGGGAGTTTGATTAATAACGATGAAATTTATGAAATCATAGAAAACATAAGATGTAATGGAAAAAGATGACAGGTATTTTTGGACATGAATATCAAATGAATGAAATTAACCAAAAATATAAAATAATATCTGTGTAAATCAAATTAACAAAAAATTAGATTCACGAAGTAAATAACGAATTTAGAAAAACATTGCATAAGAGCATGCGAACCAAGCTCTTTCAGGACACAAGTTTGATGCATTAACACTACTCCACATATCTGGATTAGTCATAATTACCTGTAGAGAATATCATTAGGAAAATGTTACGTATGATTGATATACAATCACATAAATAGAGAATCAAAGAGTTGACAATATCATACGATAAACAGAATATGTTTTTAATTCGACTAAAGTAAAGACTTTAACTGCGAATAATATTAATTTCTGATTTTGACAGCTTCAGCTATTTCTAATTTTTATATAATAAATTAAAATATACGTTTTCAATATATATTTAATGAAATTTTATTGTTACTGTTAAATTTTTCACGAAGCTTTAGCTAAAATGTGTAATATAATACTATGGTATCGATTTAACAGATGTGGGTTACTGGTACACTACAAATATGCCGCTGATTCTCTTATTAATAAGTAAAACATGAAAGAAGCTACTTGTGTGAAAGTATACTGACTAGCCATTAATTTATAGAAAAGTTAAAACTTTTCTCGTCGTATATTTCAATTATTTTTTTTTTTTAATTTCAAGAAATTAGCTAGACGTGTAGATGACTGCTAGACATGCAACTTGCTTTACTTAGCATCTCAAGCGAGCTGTTTGTGCCTGATCCCAGAACCTAGGCCTACTGTTGTTAGTAGCGTCTCTATTTATTGCTGTCAACTAAGTACGGCAGGAATATTGTTTAGTGATTATCAACATGAAAAGCAGAGCAAAGTACAGAATGTAAGTATAGTGCATTGTTAGAAATCCTTTAGTAGATCTATAGTTGTTCAAATGTTGAGTTGCTTTATAAATACAATTTGTACCTTCATTAATAAATAAAAGCAATTGCCTTTTAATTTTAAATGGTTGAGGAGATGAACTGTTAACTGAAATTAGTGTTTATGCACTAATTTACCAGTGTTTTTCATAGATAAGTTGAAACTTTCATTCGGAATATTTAAAACCATTAATTTTGAAAATCAGTGAATATTTTGCTATTCCAATTTAGAGCGAAAAATATTATCTTTTAAATCTTTTTCAAAATGAAATTTTATTTTGCAACTTCCATATCAAAACTAGTAACATAGTGTACATAGAGGTTTTCTAATAATATATTAAACAACAACAGCTTTTTGTAAACGTCTACATGCGGGCAAAGTCTTGATTGACAATGGCTAGATAAAATTACGAAATGCTTGCTAAGACACTTTTGTAAGTGTGACTTACCAAGAAGATGAATTCTCATTTGTGCCGCTTTCCTTGTAGGTTACTGTACTATTCCATTCTCCATCGTAACTTACATTGCAATCATTTTCGAAATGCATCTGGTTACACTGGTGTGGACTCAATTGTTTCAATTCTGTAAGTGTATACTGATCTTCAATTTCTTGGAAAACTGCAAGTGGTTCATTGCTACATGTTGCGATTCCTGCATTCCTATAAAAATATTATTGCAAATTAAGTCTGGAATTTTAAATTGCAGTTAGTTGGCAGCCTATCTGTGAAAGAAGTAACCACTTATTTCGAAACGAATATTTCAATAAATATTAAATTGTAATGTATCTCAGATCAAGTAAGCAGCAAATTCTAGGTCGTGGTTTCCCTTGAGATGCTGATGTGGCAGCAACAATCAATGTACGTAGACGACAACGTTTCACTCTTAATTTTTAATTATTCTGACGAGGAAAAACCTTCGGAAGTTGTTAAATGAATTTCTTGTAAAACTACAAAGTTTTATTGTAAAAATACAAAGAACATATTAAAACATCAAACTTTTTTTTACTGAATAATGAAACTAACACATTTATTTAATTACTGCTAAACAAATTATTTTGTGTAGCCTATCATTATTGTAAGAAAAAAAACAGTTCAGCTGAGACTCGAACACACAACCCTGTGCATGTTGAACTAAAGACTACACCACTTTTTTTTTTTAATGTTTGGTGCAGCGGCGATGCGGAATCTTCCGCATCAACACTGCACCAACCATTCCCCCATTTAGGTTTGACATATGTCGAGTGACCCCAGCAATTTTCGTGAGACAATTTTTATGGTGACAAGGTTTGCGACCCAATGGACAAACACAAATTAACACCCAGCCTGACCTGGGAATCGAACCCAGAACCCCTCGCACCAAAGTCGGCCGCTCAACCAACTGAGCCACGGGGGGGGGGGGGGGTCGACTATACTAGACCAACCTACTCATATTGTCATTTAGAAGTACGTACCTTTACTTAACTTTCAATTTGTTCAGGCAAGATGCACAGATACTTTCATTCACACAGACTCGTGAGCTTGATTGCGCACCATGTTTTGTTACACAGAAAAACCTTGTCTTTGTATCTTTACAAATAATTTTATTATGAAAATCTTTGTATTTTGCTAATGTTTGTTGCAGTGCGTATATGTTCCTTGTAATTAAAAAATAATACGGCATTTGCATTTATTGCCCATAACAATAATAATAATATATTTTACCTTAACTTGTGGTAGTTCACAAATACTGCTGAGGCTTTTCTTTTTCTTCTCTTGGAGCTTAGGAACAAACGCCTCTTGGTGCCTTTCCTCCAATCTGTTGAAACTTCCATAACCTGCCGTGAAACGTCTCAAAAACGTGTTGCAGGTAATGAAATGCCCGTGGACCTTCGCTGACGTCTCTTGTTTCACGAATACTGAAGTCTGGGTTTCGAAAGACAGTTGAGCTGATGTTCGCCGACACCAGTAACCTCTACTATCCACAAAGAGAGTGTAGAGGAAGCAAAAACGGCGTGAAGAATGTAGGCGTGTTCCGTCCCTTTCCCAGTGATACCGCCCTTCCTCAAAACAATTATTTCTGTATAAGCCAAGCGTGTAGCGATAAAATGGAACGCAGAAACACGCAATACAAGAGCAAATTTAAGACATGATAGCGTTTATTATCTAAGCTGTAAGAACTAAGAATTATTATCAATATAAATCAAAGGCTCTCCATAATAATCGTGGAAATAAAACGTCACACAGGTATTGCCAAACTGTTACGCAGAATTAAAACATTAGCGGTGCGATGTGGTTGTGTAGTAGTAAAGTGTTTAACACTGTGTCTGTTGCGCGGGCGCGCGGGCGCGCGGTTATCAGCACATTTGATACGTCATCCAGCAAACCTTGGGGTTGCGAGGGGCAAGGAAGCAGTACTACTTCCCCTACTTTCCCTCGCGACACGTTCAGCGTCGCTATCCCCACTCCTCGTGTTCCAACGGCCCGGCGAGCCGACTCCAGCTTGCTAGTGGAGAGAGCAGCATATCCCGGGCGCCGAAAACACAGTAAACATGCGTCGCGATTATTCTATTTATTCAAAATCTAAATCTGTGACCTAGGGGTTTTATTACACCGATTTGTTCAGAAAAGGTGCCGCTTTGTCACTATCGTTTCAAATACTATTTTTCCTTACAATTTAATGTGTACGTGAATGCTGAAACGTTGCGATTTCGGTATATTTAGCTATTTTTTCAGGGATGATTTTTTATTTTTAAAAATAATTTGACTCTCTAGGACCAAAGAACCGACCTTTATCTTTATCCTGGAAAAAATCTTACCTTCATACAATTATTAGTTTTGGAGAAATTAGAATAATCGTGAAGGCCTGCAAATGAACTGATTTTCTTACTAGGGAAGCCCCCCACTTGCCTGCAAGGCCCCCTCTTAAACAGCAATATAGTTAAGCGACATGTACCCAACAGTATCGCTTGAGGACACTCCGTGCGATGGGCACAGGCTACATGGAGCAGGAGGAGCTGTCCTCAGTGCGGCAGGTATACTCCTCTTAATATACCCGAAATGGACCTCGCCTGGGGGTTACGAAAGAAAGTAGGATAGTATGTGTTGTCGGCAGTTGAAGGCATGACTCCACAGTAAGTAAAAGAATAAGGAAAAAGGTCCCGAAGTCAGTCATACCCAGCCCTTGCGAGGGCAACAACCTTGAACAATGTTAACCCAGGTTCTGGAAGATGATACTGTCGGCCACAGATTGGATGACTCCCACCAATGAGATCGTTGCTACCGGCGAGCAATGTAAGGTAGGGAATATATATAAAGGGCGTATGTGCCGTTTTCGCCATAACTTCGGCACTTTGCGACGTAGATCGTCGAAACTCGGAATGTGGGGGTACTTTAAGGTGAGGAATGTGTAGAAATATGTCGAAAGGGCGTAAGTACCGTTTTCGCCATAAGTTCGGCACTTTTCTACATAGAATGTCGAAACTCGGAATGTGGGGGTACTTTAAGGTGAGGAATGTGTCGAAATATGTAAAAATGGCGTAAGGTCCGTTTTCGTCATATCTTCGACACTTTTCGACACAGAACGTCTAAGCATGGAATGAGGGGGTGTGTTAAGGTGAGGAATGTGCTGAAATATGTCGAAAAGACATAAGTGCCGTTTACGCCATAACCTCTGCACTTTTCGATGTGTAACGTCGAAACTCGGAATGAGAGCATACTTAAAGGTGAGGAATTTGTAGAAATATATCGAAAGGGGTAAGTGCCATTTCCACCAATACGAATGTGCGAAATAACAAAAAACAAATCTTTGGTAGAAATAAATATATTTTCCCGAAACGCTACAAAGTTCGTGCATATTTGTTCGGAAGGTCGTTTTTGTACGTAAGAAATTGTCAAAGTTATGCCATTTTGAAAAAAATCATTTGGGTCGCGGTTCGGTACCCTTCCGTTGGAATTTCCGAAAACCCGAAAAAAGGAGATCGAAGATATCGCCGAGTACTACCTCCTCACCAAAATTCTATCCCGTAGCTAAAAAAAAAAAACCTACAAACGTTATGCATGGAAATGTGTGATTTCGTATTTCACTCCCCTTCCCACTACATCCCTCTCCTATTTCGGAAAAATTTTTTTCCGACTGTAAATATGAAAATATCTAGAGATGGGTATGAGGCAAGACACACAATAGAAATGAGCATCCGTATGATTTTTTGTTTGTCCCTATCTCGGAAGACTCGGAAGAAACACGACCCCGAAAAAAAATTAACTCTGCTGATATCGAACGTAATGGAAACAATTTGTAAAAATAAAACAATACAGGTGTGTAGATACTGACTTTATACGATCCTACCGAAGCAAAACATCATAAATCTCAAAAAGTCTGGTAAAGAGCCCTAAAAGAGAACATGTAAAAAAACATGAAAAAAAAAATAATTTTTATACGAAAAAAATTTTCCCCCTCAAAGTACTTCAGAGTGGTATAAGCCACCAATTTCGCGCACCTTTCTTGCGAAGGTCGTCTTCGTACCTCAAAAATTGAGGGAGCTACGCTCTTTTGAAAAAAAAATGAGGTCCCGATTTCGAACCCTTCCGAAGGAATTTTCGAAAATCGGAAAAAGGCTATTAAAGAAATCGTCAAGTAACACCTCCACACCAAAATTTTTGTTCCTGCCTCAAAAACCGCAAAAGTTACGCAGGAAAAGGCGTGATTTCGGGGTCCGCACTTCCGAAACCCCCCACCCCTCCTTGTTATACTATCTCTTCCAAGGAAAAGCAATTGAGGGTGGGTTTTTGAGGTCCGTCGCACAGAGGAAGACTGGATCTGGTGCAGAAAAAAATATTTGAGCCCTTTATCTCAAATAGTTTGGGCGCTGCGCGCCGTCCAAGTCGGCCGACAAACTTACGTTTTTGAATAATGAAATGAAACCAGGTAAGCCGCCCGCGCTCTGCTCGGGCTATTCTTACTCTCTTTGCCCTTCGGCCGATGCCTTGCAACTTCGGCGCTCGAAGGGGGCCTGCGGCCTCCAACTGTATTAAAAGAGGCTTGTAAAACGGGCTAATAGAAAAAAATTTTTATGAAAAAATATAATTTATTCTGAAATGCTTGGAAGAGGTGTAAGCCACCGACATCGCGCATATATTTTCCGAAGTACGTATTTGTTTGTGCACACACCTCGGGACTTTGGTCTCAATTTTTAGCGCATTTAGCCGTCGGCGAAAGCTACGCGCCTTCGGCGCTCGAGGGGGCCTGCGGCCCCCAACTGCTGTAATTAGTATTATAACACAGCTCAAAAAGACATATAAATAATAAAATAAAAATTTTTTTGTATAAAGATATAACTTATTAGCCTTTTGTTACCCTTTTTTGCACTCGGCCAAAGCCTCACACATTAGGCGGTCGAGGGGGGCCTGCGGCACCCAAAACTTTAAACAGTATTGTAATACGTCCCAAAAAACAAATAAATAAAAGGAAAGAATTATGTTTTGTACAATAAATATAATTAATTGCTGTTTGTTACTTTTTTCGCCCTCGGCTAAAGCATCATGCCTTCGTCGCTCGTGGGGGACCTGCGGCCACCCAAGTGTTTTAAAATAGTATTGTAAAATTACCAAAAAAAAAAAGAGAATTTTGTTTTTGTGTAAGAAATATAATTTATTGAAATTTTTAAACCCTTTTTTTGCCTTCGACCAAATCCTCACGCCTACGGCGCTCGAGGGGGACCCGCCCGACCCAACTGTCTTAATGCTTCGAAGAGCTGTAAGCCACCAATTCCGCGCATCTTTCCTCCTAAGGTGGTTTTTTTTTAAATTGAGGTCCCGGTTTGTAACCCTTCCCATTGAAAATTTTAAAAACCGGAGAAAGTGGATCGAAGATATCGCCGAGTACTACCTCCTGACCAAAATTCTATCCCGTAGCTCAGAAACTGCAAAAGTTACGCATGGAAATGTATGATTTCGTATTTCACCCCCCTTCCTGCTACACCCTTCACACATTTCGGAAAAATTTTTTCCGACCGTAAATATGAAAATATCTAGAGATGGGTATGAGGCAAGATACACAATAGAAATGAGCATCCGTATGATTTTTTGTTTGTCCCTATCTCGGAAGACTCGGAAGAAACACGACCCCGAAAAAAATTAACTGTGCTGATATCGAACATAATGAAAACAATTTGTAAAAATTAAACAATACAGGCGTGTACATACTGACTTTGTACGATCCTGCCGAAGCAAAATATCGTAAATCTCAAAAAGCCTGGCAAAAAGCCCTAAAAAAGAAAATGTAAAAAAAAAAAAAACACGAAAAAAAATAATTTTTATACCAAAAAATCTTTCCCTCAAAGTGCTTTAGAGTGTTATAAGCCACCAATTTCGCGCACCTTTCTTCCGAAGGTCGTCTTCGTACCTCAAAAATTGAGGGAGCTACGCCTTTTTGAAAAAAAAAATTGAGGTCCCGATTTCGAACCCTTGCGAAGGAATTTTCGAAAATCGGAAAAAGAGGATTAAAGGAATTGTCGAGTACTACCTCCACACCAAAAATTTTGTTCCTACCTCAAAAACCGCAAAAGTTACGCAGGAAAAGGCATGATTTCGGGGTCCGCTCTTCCGAAAAACACCCCCCCCCCCATGTTATACTATCTCCTCCCAGGAAAATCAATTGAGGGTGGTTTTTTTAGGTCCGTTGCACAGAGGAAGGATGGATCTGGTGCAGAAAAAATATTTGAGCCCTTTACCTCAAATAGTTTGTGCGCTGCGCGCTGTCAAAGTCGGCCGACAAACTTTCGTTTTTGAATAATGAAATGATTGTTTTTTATGATTCACCTTATTTATCATGGAGTTATGTGCAGACCATGCTAACATTTCCTCATCTTCGTCTTCAGGATTTTTAGATTTTAAACTTCCAGTAATCATCGAAATTAAGTCTTGGGTTGCTGCAGACATTGTAACTGTGGGTGTGTTTTCTGACACAACGATATTCATTTTACAGCTTATTGGCTTAAAACTTTTTGAAATACTACAGGAAGGTTTTAAATATATTCTTTCTTGAATGTCTAGAGTATCACCCTTTGTAGAGATTGACATATTTTCGAACACATCACCATAAATCGGTTGATAAGCTACAATTACTTTGCAATGCTGAGTATTTCGACCATCTGGAGTGTCTTATTTGAAATCGATGTTGTCTACAGCAAAGTGAACAAATCTTCCGGGTACTAAATCAGGTGGTGTATACAAACCTCCAGTATCCCTGTTATTTTCTAGTACTGTTTTGGCTACTTGTTCCTCTAATTCCCAAACACGTGAGTAATGAACAGAGATTCCTGTGTTATGTAAAAAGTTCACAAGGTTTGCACTACTTGTTAAATGATGAAAGAGAGTCCAGCAAAAACATGTAATGGAAGCTCATGTGTGAGTCTGATGGTTTTATCTGCGACCTTTTTGTGGATATTTGATAGACACTCGTTTATTAATGATTGATATAATTTATTTGTTCGTTCATCCACCTACTTGGTGGGTTTGGACTCAGATGAAACACTACCCTTTCCTATCAAACACCACTTGAAGAACAATGGTGTTTCCTCAGACACCTGTCTACTGTTCCAATCCAAACTTCCACAGAGTGTCCATTATTCGGAACCCAACATGTAGTTTTCTCAATATCTTTGATGCGGTGAAAATAATTCTGAACTATTTTTGTGCATAATTTTCAAGTTTTCTAACTGCATCATTCTTTGTAAAAAGTTAGACACACTCGTTCATATTCATTTTTTCGCTTAGCTGGTGTATATTCTGTAAGGTATTTCTTCCTCAATGTTTTGCTTAAACTCCCTTCGTGATCGAATCTTAATGGTGTCATCAACACTGTTGTAGATACATAATTTTTTTAAAAGTATTGTTCATGTCTGCCAAGCATTCTTCAATCTAATGAACTCAATATCTGAAGCGATCAGAGCTGTGGGATGATGATCTTTGTTGTCAGTTTTACTGCGGAGAAATTTTTCAAAATTTATAGTCAATTATACTCGGTGATATAGAACGTATGTGGCATGGGCATCTGCTGGGTCAATACAATCGATAAACCTCACGCGCCATGTATTATTTTCAATAATTTTGACAGATTCTTTTAATTTACTACCGGCTATAAGACTAGAAATGTGATGCAGTATATGTCTTCTTGTTTCCTTACCGTCGCAGAAATAACATAAATATTTGTCGTATTTTGATGTCTGTTGACGTCTGATAAATGGTGTTGAAGACATGGGTACTTCATTGTTGTTTAGTAGGGAATATTGATAGTTTCTGAAGCTTCTCAGCACTTTGCCTTCTTTTCTTGAGAGTTACATTTTTGTAGCAACTAATGCAGTGTATGTTTAAATCGTGAAGATTTTTAACTGTTGCATCATCCTGTAACACTTAAAAATTCTTCCGCACTGTTCATCGGTAAGTGCAGCTAAGTCTGTTATTGCTTCGGACAGATGATTGTCTGTCTCTTAACTAGCATTTCACCCAAAACGCTCCTTTTTTAATCACACAATGTCATTACTATAGCGCCTTTCCTATTGCCTCCGAGATTTATGTCGGTTTTCGCAAGCGACTTCATCTTAAAACTACATGTCATAGAAATCTGTGAACTGATTATAATACCAACAATGAAATATTATTTACGATTCGTGGTCATATGTAAAGTTTTGTAATTTTTATGTATAACCATGAAATAACACGATTTTACGATCACATAAGAAATTTGTTTCATTTCATACAATTCCTTTCATCCCTCCTGTTATAAGTACCCCTTCTCTTTATCATTTCCCCGGCTTCAAACCTTGTACGGGTGTATTGCTGCTTTTTCTTAAACTAGTATATGTTTGTACTGCTTCTGTTAAGTTCTTCAATATAATTTTCTTAATTTAAAAATCAAACATAATTGTTTTACTGTGCAATTTTTTAATTGTACATTTTACCCCCCCCCCCAAAAAAAATTAAACTTAAGACAATGTCCTAGGACATTTAAATCCACAAGGATATAAAAAAAGTTAATTTTTTAATGAGTTCACTCTATCCCTCTTTCGCACATCCCCTCCTCCCTCGTTTCCACCAGTCAACCAACCCAAACCAAGCTATCACTTTTCTTATTATTCATTTAAAGACGAACAAAACTATACTCCTCATGACATTTGTTTACGAAATTACATACGGGATTTATTTAGCAAACCCACTAATAAAAGTAACTTTCATTCCTTTAAAAGACTAATTAAATGTACTAACAGATATTTAAAATAAGTCGCACTTACATATCTTCATCAGCTGGAAACGTAAAAAAGGAGCGAGATTTTTTTGCACAAAACGGTTTTTTGAAGCCAAATACAGCACACATTCCACCATTGGCACCGAATTTCTGTTCTTTTTTTTTTTTTGGAATTTCAGAATTTTCGTAAATATCAACTCAAAAACTATAACAAAATTAATTAAAGTTCTTCAGCAAGTAGAGGTTTTACAGCATCCAGCATACGGTAAACAAACGCACCACTACCCTCTGCCATCCGAAGCACTGCTGTCAGTTTTCACAGAAAAAAAACGGCTCTGTGTCCGGTATTGTTCTCTACTGTATTTGCTTTTATGACATAATAGCCGATATTAGGAACAGCTATGCGCAAGTGACGATGGTCTACTGTTTTCTTTCTCGTCCTGTCTTGTGTTTAGTTGGTACACCTGGTGTAGTTGACCACAGCCAGTTTGCAGTACTGTCGCGCTGCGAGTTTGTTCACCACCTTTCGAGGAAGGTTATGTTTGTTTTTATCGTCCCGTACTTATAACTGTTTCTACGGTGATCATAAACGTCAGCAGGTCAGTTTTATATTAGGACTGAACTACAGTGTTGCATGAGAATTCTTGATGATTCTCAGTTGGATTATTGGAGTGGATTCTCTGGTGGAGTCTTGGAGACGCAGAGCCGCGGACTCACACGGGGCGGAATCACTGTGAGAGAATTCGAAGTAAACAAGTACGCTTCAAGTGCCGTGGTCACAAAGGCGGCCTACTCGTTTTAATGTTATGTAGTTTCACAGTTTAAATTAGGTAACTAAATGTCGTAGCTTGCCTGTGTTTGAACATTTATATATTTTGCTTTCGTTACGAGTCAGTATAAAGTTTAAATGTGAAATTACGATCTCTCGGGTACTAAAGACGTCAATTTAATAACGACGCAGATTGCTGGTCAAGGCATCGGGCTAGCTGGAGCCCTTTTCTATGTATACACTAGAGTGTGGAGAAGGTCATCTCATTAGGAGTTGCTGCACACAGCAAACATTAAGTATTCTTTTGATTTCTTATATCAGGGTTTAATATTTTAAAACGATTAATCAGTGTTAGTCTGACACCATTACAAATTAATAAAATACAAGAAATAATAATTTGAAAAATTATTATGAACCTGTTTCAATTGCCTCAAAAATTGTTTATTCTTTTTTTACAAAACACAGTTAATTGATAAATTACTAAAGTAAATTGTTGTATATTTTTTAATATGACGGATTGTTATTATTATTTTTTAATAAACAGAAAAATGAGATCCATTCACGTCTTTCCTTTCAAAACATAAAATTTTCCTGTTACTTTCTTGGGCTTTAGTAACTTACATTTTATTCGACCTAAGGAAGCTATACTAAATTAGTAGAGGTGGAAACCGGTCCTATTTAAGAACTGTTAAACTACAAAACAGGGTCCCAATAATTCGATTTATCTAGTGTTCGCAGAGGAAAGCGAGTCCTTTTTTTTTTTTAGGTCAACCCCCACCTCATTTTTGTTTTAGTTCATGTAGCTATGTGTTGAGCTACGACCTTTAGTTTGTAGCTGTTTTTATGTTAGATTTACTTTCATGAAGAAGTCAGGGTTTTGAATTAGGTTGGGGCAGATTACTTGGTGGAAGTTCCCATAGTTGTTTTTTGATTAGAGTACTTAGTTATTTTCAGTTTGCTTTTAGTAGGATGCCTGCGACAGAAGAGTATTTGTTTTATTTAGGCAGGGATGGTTAGATGTTTGTAGTTTGTGTTGTGTGTTGTCAGAGTCGGTCGTGGTCTGTTAAGTTGAAGACGGCACTGGCAATTGAAGATAATGGTTATGTTAGTTATTGGTTGTTTCCTAGTACCACCCTGCCAAAGTATTTAGTTGGATATAAAGCTAATTAGAGCGTGTAGTTACGTACTCTGGAGGCGTGGTCGTGGTTTGGCCGTGTCTCCAGGGTAGTAAACTAACCACTAAGGTTTATTTGTATTATTTGTTAGTCCAAAGGTTTTTTATGTAGCATTTTTATGCATTACAATATTAGCCAATTTTAGGATTCTTTGAAATTCAACACTTAAAAGGGAGGGGGAGACCTTAAATGTGTTTCCGATTAGCTATCGGTATCTATCGAATCCTTCGGGACAGTGATTTTTCACTTCAAAATGTTGCTTATGTAAATATCCAAAAATCTGTTTAAGAATTTTTTTTAATTCGTCCCCCAAGCAGTAAAAATAAGGAAAAAATATATTTTAATCAATCGTCTATATCACTGGAGTACAATTGACAATCGTAATTTTTACGTCATTTGGTTACATATACAAATTACTGACATAGGGCTATTGTCGTGTTTTTCATGTCCACGGGTCACCAATACAGTATTCTAAAACGTGATTCAAGGGCTTTTCGAAATTCACTCTCTTAGGAGGTCAAAATACCTGTAATGTGTTTTAGATAAATCCTCGAAATCTATCTAACCCGTCGAGATATAGAGTTACTTTTTGCTTTAGGATCATTATTACAGAAATGATCGTAAAACGATTTTAAGATTTTTCAAAATTATAGCTAATATGTATTTTTTTAATGAATGACTGAACGGACTACCGTCGCGATTGCACTTCAATTGGATGCTTATACAATTATCTAAGCTATGAAATGAAAATATTTCGTAATTTGACACCCAAAAGGGAAAGCACAAAATTTATTTTCCATCAACCAATGATATCTATCCACCAGTAGAGATATTGAGGTGTTGTTCGCGTCTTACATAAGTATTTAAAAAATCATACGTAAGTTTTTTTTTTACTTTATAAGAAAACCTGATTATTAAGAATATAACTTAGTTTTGTAATGTAGCAATTCTTATTGTAGTATGTCTTGCTACCCTACAGAACTTACTAGTGTTTATTTTATGGGCGATTATCTTGTAAACACATTCTACCATAGACATATTACACAATGCATGTGAGGTTACATTGTGTTACCTGATTTACCAACATTCAACAGCAAGCCCTCCATACTGAAACGTAATTCTCAACACACTTCTAGCTACGTGACTAATAATAGACGTAGCGCATATAGGTTTGCATGCATTTAATGATACATTTTCAGATGGTTTAGTGGGAAAATCAATTGAAGATATTCAGACCTCAGAATAAGGAAGAAAAACATGGACATATTTCTGTAAAACAAAACATCGTCTGAAGTTGAAGGTCAAATTTAAATAATATCGGTATCTACTTGCCATTAACTGCCAGCCAGATATTTCTACATGAATGTTAAGCATTTAGAGTCTTTAGCCTTGGTAGATAGATTAAAATAAACATGTTAAATAATTGCAGTCGGTAGAGCGAACTGAATGAGTCTATTTAACTCAGGTTAGACGTAGGATATAAGTTCATAAACTAAAACCAGGAACATCTAGTAACATGGAGGAGTTCAGCGTCTATCCTGCAAACCATATGACACAATATATACATACATATATATATATATATATATATATATATATATATATATATATATATATATATGACTGTTTCACTTATCTCTGGATAGCAAACTATCCTTTTGACGTCTGCTGAAATCCCACGGTGGTTGTACTGAAGACAGGCCTCGGGTACACCTCGTAGAGTTGCTCCTCTCTTTCTGATGTCTTCCCTTAGGCCCTCGGACCCATACGGCTATAGTTCATTAGCACACTATAATCGCGGAAGATTAATTAATATAACTTTTTCGCGGTAGTCCCGAGTCCAGGCCCTCTTGCCGTTTTCTTGACTCCGTCTTCACCACAGAGGCGACCTGAACTAACATCTCGACTCGGCTTTAATTCATTAAGGTAAAACCTAGAGCCAGCAACGACCTTTTTGCTGCCGCTCTTCTCATCGTCCCTTGTAGTATTCCTTATCAAAATGTCTGAAGACGACAAAAACAAATCGTTTTCAGCAGCGATAATCCACCAGCGATAATCCACCAGCTAATCAGCACTCGGCAAAACGGTTCAAAACTTCGCGGTTTGTGCTATGAGAATGGATATCAGGATAGTAATCGAGCAATTAATCAATCGTAATCTAAAGTGCAAATAATCTGGTCTGGCAAAAAGTAAAGTTTACATCTTGTCATACAAGCAAAAACTTTATTCTTATTATATATATAGATCATAATCTGAGGTCTGGTCAAAATTAAATAATGTCTCACATATAATAACAAATGAAATCACATAGGGAAATAAACAAGTACTGACACATTACAGTTTGTAAACTTTCAAGACAGACGATCCGAAAAGCAAGCTTGGCCAACGAGAAATAAATTAAACAGGAGTTTCACTAAACAGTAACCAACAAAGACGTGGTGTTGTATAACATCTATAAGCCCAGGACATGAATGTTTTATTTTTTAAATTAAATTTTGTCATGAATTATTTCAATGTTACGTGTCGCAGTTGTTTGTAGCTCAGGTCTACATTTCGGGAGGTTTTGGACTTGTAACCCGTTAAAAGCTGCATGCAAACGTTCAATTCTGACACAAAAACTGAAAGGCAGATCGAATTAGTGCAATGTGCATGTAGTCGTTTAAAAGGGGTAAAATTGATTATGCAGTTCACTTTTCCACTTAGATGATGTATGTAAGCTGATGATGTTGAGGAACCTCACTAATCTCAAGGTTGGGGCACCAAATACATTTTCGCGAAACCTGTTCCCACCAAAACTTTCTAATGGCATTAAACTTCAAGTGAACATTTGGAAAATTTGTAATTGAGGGTACCTTTACCAGTTGTAGTGCACAAGGAAAATCATGCGTTTTTCATTATATTAACCTCTTACACTTATGAGTCTATAACCACCCCACAACTTCAACTTTGCAGTGCTAGAAGTCGCTGTTAGTGGCAGGGACAAACCTAAAACTACTTTTCGCGTGGACAGCTATAGATACTTATCCTGCTGCAGAGTTAGGTCAACTAGCAGCTTTGTCATGCGAACATTTGATGACTGAATTACCAATATGGTGTGCAAAGAGGGTTTTTAACTTAAATGTAATCAATTGTGTATAATACTCACGAGCAAAGCCGCGGGGGACTGCTAGTCTACTATAAACATAATAGGCAACCGTTTTCATATCTGAAGAACGTGTTGATAAAATGCCTGTGAGGACAATATGTTTTGCTTTTTTACATTTATATTCACGTGTGAATTTGAAATATTGTGTCATACCAATATATTTAGACATATGTTATGCTCCAAGAAAGTAATAAGATTATAAAAAATGCCAGTAAACCAAACTAGCTATCACTGAACACAGCACAGCTCAATACGCACAAAGCAGTCATGTAGGTAAATAATTTTTACAGTATTCCAGCGTAGTTGGCTCGGATAACAAATTTAAACAGACAAATTAAAATTTAAGTAAAGCTTTTATGAAATAAGTTTCACAACACAGACGAATTTAAAAGTGTGTTAAAAGGGTAAGAAGTAAGCATTTTGTAAATGATAACGATCTACTTAATACAGAGACTGACTGACAAACAACGCACAGCTTAGTCTGGAAGTACGAAATTTCTCACAGCAGTTCTTCATAGGTCGATGTGAGCACTAAGAAAGGATTTTACGAAATTCGATAGTTAAGGGGGTGAAAAGCTCTGAAATGTGTTTTTAACAGATACCTGATATCTCATTAACATAGATAGCTATCTTAATTTTTCCTTATTTCAAAATATTGCATAAACAAATGCATACTACAAAATTTCTCGATTTTTCGAAAATCGAAAATTAAGGGAGTGAAAATATGTGAAATGTATTTTAAATAAATTTGCGATTACTCTTAAACCAGTTGATATATTGAGGTGATTCTTGCTTCAGATTGAAGCTTACAGAAATATATAAAATTCATGTGTAAGGTTTTTTCGAAATTCATCCTAGAAGGCCATTAACAAAATTAAATGTGTTATCTAATTAATCCTCAATGTCTCTTAAACCAATCATGTTATCGATTATTTTTACTTAAAAAAATATTACTGCGTAGGGTAAGGTGGGGTAAATGTAGACACTTTTTACATTTTCTAATTTTAAGCACCTACAAAAAAAAATAACCATACATTTCACAAAAACTTGGTTTGTTAGATCAGTATATCATTATGTAACAAACACTTCCAAACAGAAACATATAACCAAAAGCTCTTAATTAGGTTTGTGCAGATTTTTTTAAAAACTCTGCAACTGTCTACTTTTACTCCGACTGTTGGGGTAAATGTATACAACACTTGTCTTGCCTACACAAATACATTGATGTGTTTAACGGGTAATGGTCGACAAATATAAATGGCTTCTTTACATACATAAATTTTTGTAAAATTATATATAAAATAGGAAAAAAGTTATGTAGCACTAAACAGTACAGTGTTTTCTAATTCACAAAAATGGCAAAATATTAAAATAAGAGAATGTTTATAAAGAAAAAGTATAATGTTCTTTTATCAATAAAATTAACACATATGGGTACTGGAGTGTAATGAAACCTATTACAAAAATGTTTTTACAGTTTCACAAGCCATAAAGGTTTTTTTTAAATATTTCACAGATCCCCTCTTTTGTGTAGAGTTCTCCATGTTTTGTCAATCACTGCCAAGGGAGGCGAGAGGAAAAAAAAGGTAGTGAACCAATGACAGTTATTGGCCCAAAAAATATGGCTTTAATGTCGACAGTGTCCATATCAACTCTTACAGGCCACTTGAACTTTTCGTCAGGAATCCGTTCAAAAAATTTAAGTTCTACTGTGGTGCCTTGAATGTTGGTGATTCGTCCAACATACAATTTGTTTACAAAATCAACTGCAAAGTAGTTCCCAACACAAAATTGATCACTTTTGACAAACAAATTTTTGCATGAACCAACACCAGTGTTATCCTCACTCTTGGGCCAATCTTGTTGCTCTTGCAATAATTCAAGATCTGAAGTTTCTGGGCTGTCATTAAGATTATCCACTTCCTCATTTAACTTTTCTGTCTCTGAATCTGAATAAGTGTCTTCAGATACCACCTTCCTCTTCTTTTTTTGGACCTTGATCTTTAAGTTCAATCCTGGGTTTCTTAAGTAAAGGGCTTAGGCCTTGTTCCTGCTGTTTTTGTTTCTTCTCTTTTGTGATATTATTTTTTTTCCTTCTGTCTTCTTCTTTGAATCGATTAAGATCATCTCTACTTGTTAGAACCTCTCCATATTCTTCTTTTTTAAGCCTAATTTGTTTTCCACAAGGCTTTAGGCCTATTTGTTGGCCTTGTAATATTTCTTTCTTCATATTATTTAAAAAATACATCTATCATTTATCTTTTTGTAGTGCCAGATGTGCCAGGCATAGGTTCGTTGGTATTACCAGCCGTCAATGGATTTACACAAACATGTAGGCCTCCATCGTCTTAAGAAACATTTTTGTCATTACCAACTGGCAAGTTTAATGTATCTTGTTCTTCTACCTCTAAAACAGTGTCAGGCATATGAGAAGTGGACACCAAGCAAGGTGGGAACCCACCATTATTTCCTTCTTGTACTTTTGTATTTTCTGTGGTTGTACAAACCTGTACAGTGAATGTTAGGCAGATTTGCACTGTAGTTGGGCTATGAGTAGACCTATGTGCAGGAGCAGTTCTAGCTTCTTGTTCATCAACATACAAATCAGCTGACTGTATTTGTGGCTCCTGCTGATGTTGAAGTTCCTGAAAGTGTTGCAATTTTAGTTGATCATACTCATTTTCAGAAAACTTTTTTTCATTGACAGGAAAGCACCCTGTTTCTACAAATCGAGAAATTATATTTGTTGCAGGTAGGTATTTCGCCCAAGCCTGTGCCAAGAGAGCGACAAACCTTTTCTTGTCAATGGTATTTTGAGATGAAAATAGGCACTGGCGACCATTCTTAACAAGCAGTTGTTCCCAGCCACTTTTCAGGGGTCCAAAAACACACTTATCCAGTGGCTGTAGTTTATGACTTGGGTGACTTTGTAATTTTACAAGAATTACACCAGCTTTCAGAGCAGCATTGACAACCCTGACACTTATGTGGCTTTTATGTCCATTCATGATCAGTACAGCTTTCTTGTTGGGTATATTCTTGTTTGTGCGTGCAGATTCTACATATGGGATCAGTCCTCATTAAGCCAAGAGAAAAAACTGATTCTTCCATGTAACCATTCTCTGTAGTAGCATACATTGTACCTGGATGCTCTTGATCACTGTTCGTCCACCTTGCCTGTACTGCTCCTTTTGCCTTGAAAATTATGAGTGGTGGTAGAACATATCCAGAAGCAGTTGCACAACAATTGACAGTTATATTTTCACGGCTAGTTCCTGCGACTTTCCGGTAAAAATACTTGCAACCTTTCTCTCCAATAGCTTTAGTTCTGGATGGATCTGTGCAAAAGCCACTATCATCCGAGTTCAATACTAATTCTGGGTATTCACTGAGACCATTCTTCTCTATAACAGAACCAAGTTTTTCATAGAAATTATGAACTAGAAAAGGGTCGCAAGCATCGGATCTCTTTTGCTGTAGTTGTTCTGGTTTTTTGAGGCTAAGACTAGGATGCCTTTTCATAAAAGATAAATACCAGTCGTCCCCGGGTTTCCCTTCCTTAAAAGGAGTACTCAAATTGTTACATTTCTCATACTCCTGAACAAGCTCCAAAAGTTCTACCCTATCTACAGGATAACCCCACTCTGCCCTAGCAAGTATGCAGTTCTCAATATCCTTTTCAACTTCCCCTGAAATCACAGGTCGTCTTCCTTGCCCAACACTATCTAAAGATGTTTTCCGTCCCTTAATTTTTTTGATAGATAACACTCCGGTTCACTTTATAAACTGCTTATGCTTGCCTGTAGGTCATTTTATTTTCTATAACTGCTTGTACAGCAGCTTTAACTTGTTCTGAAGTATATGCAATTGGTGGTTTCTTCTTTACATAAACACGAGGCATTCTAGGCCCAACAGGTAAAGGTCAATATTTATCACTGTTCACTTTTGAGAACTTGATTAACCTGAAACATGCCCAAAAAGACCTTCTGTTATTAATTGACACTGCACACCAACACAAAGCATTCACGTGTTAGGCCTACAGTTGTGACAACTGATCAACAGAATGGTTTTATTCTGCCAACTGTGTAAAAATTTCGGCCAAGTATTTTCACACACACACACACACACACATGTAACATACAATTGAATCTTTTATTTCAGAAACCACCTAAGTGCGGTTTTTTCAACTTTCGGAAAACTAAAAAAAACTGTTTTGCAGCTTACGTATGGATCTAGTCTTCTTCATATATTTTTTTTACCAAATCGAAAACATGCTATTGTGATAATCTATTTGTTTAACATTTTGTTTCCTTTAAGTTTTTGAGTTATACATTTTTGAAAAAATTGCACTTAGGTGATTTCTGCAATAAACGAGTGTATCTAAAGTGATTTATTTAAAATGATTATACAAATTAAGTCAAACCATTAATTTTACCTGTTTTGGTATCAAAGGTAAGTCGTAGACACACGTAAGTATAAAAAAAGAGTGTTTATACTTGGTATAAATAAACTAATACAAGTAGACTACTTCCTACAGTATGTCTGTATACAAAGATCTGGCCTTATTCACTTATTCAGCTTCTGGCAAGTCTTCTGGCAACTCCTTGTCAGTTGTTGGCCATTGGATGATAGTGTCATAGAAGGCTTCATATACAACAGTGTATTCCATCTACTTTTTTATATCGTCTATCTTTTTTTTGTTGATTGGGACCTAAAACCAAAAAATCTCACTGTGCAAAACCCGATAAATTTAAAAATTTGTTACAGCGTACAACAATGTTTAGCTAAAAGTAAAATATAAACGTTTAAAATAACCTTGGTAAAATAAAAGTAAACATACCTTCCCCAAAGGATAAGCTTTCTCTGTTGCTAGTTCCGGAGGGCTGGCAGTTTTTAGCAATGTGAAGGTAGATGATGTTATTCCTCCAATGAATTCGCTTGCGACCAATTTTCCCGGAGTATCCTTGTTGTACAGAAACTGCTTGTATCTGGACACTTTGAACGGCTGCTTATTTTCTTTGGGTACTTTCCTGCCTGATGTTTCGTCCGAATTTGTCATTTTCTTATAT
>PNEQ01034236.1:0-21059 GCA_003012365.1 Medauroidea extradentata
ATCTTTGAATAAAATTAATTCATAAAAATTAAAGTTTTAAGTTAGGCTTTACATGAATAAAGAAAGATTAGCATAAGTATTGACTGACAGTAACATCAGAGCGTACAAAATATTGTTGCTTTAATACAAAGATTTATTTTGGCCATTAACACATGTGAATTAATGTATTACAAAAAAAAAACTAGAAGTAGTAAAGATAACTGATAACGGGCACTTTGCCATATACTCTGAAACCAGAGCATAAAATAAATCATAACTATTAAAAATAGTTATGTAATAAAATACAAGTAGTGCCAAACGGCACAGTACTTTACGTAAGATATCTTGAAAAGTGTTGGCTATTAAATTGTTTTACTGAGAATTATTTACTTTAACACTGAAACTACATTTACAGTCCTTTACTACAAGCTTGACATGCAGAATCCATAGTACCAAGGTCTTGAGTCCTGGCAAGGTGGGTCTGGAAAATCATCATGTGGAAACCTATGAACCCTCCTCCCTCCCTCCCCCAGGGATTCGAACCATGGTTGGGAGGCGAGTGGTGCCTAGTAATAAACGCGCTATTGGTCATTGCTTGTGTGTGTGTATGTTGTGGATGAAGACCTGGGGAATTCATGTAATTTTTTCACCGTTTACATTCACTGTAAAAAAAAAACTTCCTAAAATGTTTAGGAAGTTATTATCCCAAACGCAGTATGGCACAGTTACCATACTTCCGTCTTGCAAATACGCAAACTTTTACAGTTGTTACAATACAAGTCTGGTAACTTCAGTATACATTTGACTGTTTTATAAAAAGATTTAGGAGTGTTACCATGGATGTCAGGGAAACTATTCTACCATACCTGCTATCTTAGCGCTCCTATACGCACGTCTGGTAAATTTACAAACAATTTTTTTTTGAGTACCGAATAAAAAACTGTGATTTCATTGGCCGTGATAGTTTATGGGTAAGGGTCGGTAGGTTTTGCGAAAATATTTGTGAACCTCTTTGCTTCAATGACTTCCTTGCACACCTGCTGTTATGCTTCATGGTCAGTGATAGGAAGTTTTTATCTCTCAGTTTCTTGGGGTTCCACCCGCTAATAACAGACATTTGGTTACGCTGTAACCTTGTTCTTATTTGTGCAGTCAAATATGAGACTCTTCTTCACAAAGAAATTGCCGATAAACCGATACGACATAGAGCTGCAAATATGTGCGAAACTGTAGGGACAGGAACTTTTCACGAATTCAATGACTTACATGTTCGAATCAACCGTATCATATGCATAGAGATGATAGTATATCGCGAAAGTGATTTGTGCCAACATATCCTTGAAAACGCTGTAGTTTCTAGCAACACGTATGATTAGCTGATGCACATCTGACACAACATGGCTGTCTGCAGACCAATAACAGGCATCAAGTATTATAGTATCAGGATTCGAACTGGCTTAGTAAAATAGGGTTACAGCTCCACGCAACAAGCAAAAGCGAGTCATCTTCTGGTAAGACGAACGTGCGTTGAAACCCAACAAACAGTCAAGTTTTCTCGCTATAAACCATCATCTCTACCTATGCATACTCGAGCTATGACAATTTGTCAACTAGCTGCTACTAAGTGGAACAGTAGACAGCGAAAGAATAGACAGAGCTTGAGTATGCCTAGTACAATGGAATCTAGCCTGCAGATCCTTGAGTTCCCGAAATTTTCCAGTTTCTACACGTAAGGCATTCAAACATGTTCGTGAAAATTGCCGGCACATGTGTTGTCCTTTTACGTGTGGCGGACATTGCCGTTGGCGAGCGGGTTTTCTCGGGAATCTCCTGTTTCCTCGTCTTTCTCACTCCGTCATTCCTCCATTGTAGGACTTCATTTCGTGTCGTATATCAGGTTATTCAGACGTCTACTGGCCTCAAGTCACAAATCTGCACTCGAGGTACGATACCCTGCCCTAGGGTACCCTCGCTTTGCAGGAGGGTGGTCACTTTACCATGAATATTTTAGTTATTGAATAGAAATATTCTCCGTGGTGCGCCGAGTCAATGTCGGCCAATGGGAGATGTCGGACGTGCCAAAAACCTTTAGAAGCCTAGTAATGGTAGTTGAAGTTAACGAGAATTTCGCACGTTCCTTGTGAAAGATAAAGGTACCCGAATTTCGCGAACAGATTACTAACTTACATTTATTTCACCATCGTTCCTTTAGTAAATGTCTCGCGTCTTTATAGGGAAATGTTTGGCATGTGGCTATAGACCTATCAGAAATATGTTACTGTGACACAAAACATTCCAAGTTGTCTAACAACTTAGCCCATCCAGTAATTGAAAGGGAAGTCAGGTAAAGACATAAAATATTTCCCGAAATGTATGTGTCCTCCGTACGTACTAATTTCGCCGTAACAGCTTCAACCTCCCGTTTACGTTAGTGCGTAATCCTATGAGAAACAATACATTTACACTGTCTGAAATGTTTGGCAAATTAACTATACAGTTCACGTACGTTGTATGGAAATTTTACAGTAGCCGACAGCAGTGTATCATTCCCATACAAAGTTGGCATTTTCCCTATGCCTGTTAGTTTTCAGTATTCATTAATGGGATGCGTTCCTTACATGCATGGGAAATTTCTTCTCCATATTATCGTTCTCGGTACTCCTATAAGCACGTGTGGTACAGGTCCCACATTGTAGGCGACCACCTTAATGTGGCTGCATGCCGTGTCCGACGAACGGCGTGCAGTTATATATCTTCGGCAAACTGCTGAACTTGTGTGCGTGATATCTTCAGGTATTATACTCAAAAAACGTTACACTAGTGTGCAACCATTTCACGATGTTCTATGGTAATCATTAAAGCTTGTTATCTCGTGGCTGGAAACAGGGGACATAGTTGTTTATGGATTAATTTCTAATGCGTGTAAAATGCACACTGAAGTCTCCTCCTCCAAAGAATTTTTTTTTAAATACAGCTGACTTACTTAGCCTTATGGCCGTATCTGTAAAATGCCTCTTTATAGAATGTTTCAAAAAATTGTAACTGAAAACAATATAGATTCTATTATTAGTCTACATGTGTTAATATAATTATATGATTTATTACAGTAGAAACTGAGTGATACTGGAAGAGGGATTATTGGTAGGATGTGGCTAAAATTACAGTACACCATTGGTTATGTTTTGTTCTATTATGTGGTCATTGCATGTCATTTGCCTAATTTTTTCGAACACCTTAGATTTAATATTACATCAGATAATAACAGTATCAGCACTGAATTTCTCATGGAGGTGAGCTATGAGTGAGTAGTCTGTACACGAGTTCTGTGACTCGTGACTAGAGGCTAGAGTGAGGCGTGAGGAGCGTGGTTTATCACACTTACAGACTCAACACTTCTAGATCTTGAACGCGTAAAATCCACACATATGGGCGTCCACCTTAACTTCTATGCACTCGCATAAATTTATAACTTCAGATGTATGACACAAGCAAAGTTTTCATTCCCTCGGTCTTAAGGGCGCTGCCTGGTTGGGTCGCCATATTCTGGACATAGTAATAGGAAGTTACATATTTATTAAAAACCTATCGCAAATCTCTACTTCGGATTTGCTTACGAGATGCGTATAATAATTCTGGAAAATCACTAAAATATTTTAAGGCTTTGGTGTAAGAAGGGATTATGTTACATGTCTAAACTTCCGAGGAAAGAGCCACGGAAATTGATTTAACATAATGATTCTTGATCATTTGCTCACGTATCTTACACGTGTATTACAAGTATTGAGATGTTTAAACGCGCTTTGGGATTTTTCCTTCTTAAATAAATTCATTGTTTGTTTCAGAGAAGCAACTGTGGCATGCCCCCTTATTCCACCAAGGCCTTAGTGTCATAACTGTGATACGTGCAAACAGTTTTAGGATAACTCACACATATTCTATGTCACAGCGGTTCAATTCTAACTGGACCTAACGAAGAGAGAAATAGTTCTTCAAATAAACGACCGCTTGAGATGGTGAAATTTCGCGAATTCAATGACCTGCAGGCTAGAACCCATAGTACTATGCATACTCAATCCCTGACTATTAGCCAACTATCTACTACTCAGTGGAACAGCAGACAATAAAGGAATAGACGGGACTGGAGTATGCATAGTATAATGGATTCTAACACAGAGGTCATTGAATTCGCGAAATTTTCCAATCCCTACCAATACATACTCAAACCCTGTCTATTCGTTCGTTGATGCTGTTCCACTGAATAGCAACTAGTGGACAAATGGCTGGGTAGAGTGTGCATAGGATAGTTAATTCTAACATGCAGGTCATTGAATTCACGAAATTTCCCCATCTCAAACGATAGCCACTATTTAGGGACCCCCGTTTTTTTGCTTAAAAAAAAAAAAAAAAAAAAAAATTGCCCCAGTTTGTTTCGGTGGCTTACGTGCACATCTACAGTTCTGCTTCGTGGTCAGTGATTGGATATTT
Organism: Medauroidea extradentata; assembly: GCA_003012365.1. NCBI lineage: Eukaryota > Metazoa > Arthropoda > Insecta > Phasmatodea > Phasmatidae > Medauroidea > Medauroidea extradentata. Next base: position 4,465 of record PNEQ01034236.1, read on the forward strand.
GAACTCTCACGAGCCTTGGGATTCTACCGGCAAATCTCAGACCTGTGGTGTTGCAGGAACGTTATTGTAATTGGCTCAGTCAAATGAGGTATAGCTCTTGACATGCTGCCAATAACCATGAAGCAGGATTTTAGATGTGCACGTAAGGCGTTGAAACAAAGTGGGGAAAAATTATTTTCGAGAAAAACAATGGTTCCTACCAATATCCAAACAAAACTTTCAGTTTTATAACAACACATTGCAGCTAGCAAAGGTTCGGTGTGGCTATTAAAAAAAGATTTTCCTTCAATGTATGTTTATCAAAGCAGGATAAAAAAAACAGCTGCCATCCTTCGTGGACGTAGTGTTCGCGCTCGAGGTGTAGAAGTGCGTAGCGAAGAAGAGCGACACAGCACACACATGACGTCTCATCCTAGCCTCTAGGCGCAAGTCACTGATCTGTTAATGCAGTCGTGTCGCCTATAGATCGAGACTTTCTATGGTGCCCCTATAACAGTCATACTATGGCGATTCGGTGACAACGGAGCTTCAAGTAAATGCCAAGAACTGCTGATTAAATCACCAGGCGACAGTCTTTTTCCTTTTTATCGTCACAATATCTCTATTTGTAAAAAACTAGAATTTGTCTAGTTTCCTTCAAAAGCTCCTTTTCCCTCCAAAGTCGTCCATTTTCCTTACTCTATGGCCTAAAGTCACATGGGTAACTTCTGATTCACAACCAGCCTAATCGATCCCGAGGATTATGGGACTGACACGATTTTTTAGTATTCATAATTATTCGGTTTATTTCATATTTATGAATTAACTACGCAGCTTAAGGTTTAGTAGTGAACCATCTAATTTCGGGGCTTGGAGTCAAAATATTAATTAAATAAAATAATTAAAATTTTAAAGAAATTAATGAAATTCTTGAAATATCTGCAGAGTAAATAATATAGTTAAAGAGGTAAAAGCGAATATATATATATATATATATATATATATATATATATATATATATATATATAGTCACTGGGTGACGTAATTGGCGGTTCCTGGTTCGACTCCATCTTGTGTTGTCCGCGAAACGCATTAATATTACTACTCACTAAAATTTTATCAGGGTGAAGCATCGTTGTGTTCTAGGGGAAGCTAGGATAGACGTGACTTTACGCTTCAAGCACGTGGCATTAATTTGCCTGCAGGAATCAACAAGAACAGTATATGCTGTTAGTGAGGTCGTATGATTGTAGAATTAGTTCCTGGTCTCTTGTACACTATTGTCCCTACCAGTCAGATGTTTCCACAACAGACAACTCACAGTCGCTGATACAAACATATTTCCTTGGACCACACCACGCTTCACCACTGAATTTTATGATGAATTCCAAGCCCATACAGGGAGGTATCTAGGCTGTCCTTGGCAAGACTTGCTCCCCCCCTACCTTCTCCCCCACCACTTTTTCCATCAGTCCAATTAACCCAACAGTAATAAACGTATCTGGCATACGTTGATTTGTGCTCGCGTAAATAACAGTATAACATTTCAGTAGAAATACATCAAACCTGTACTTACTAGCTACCGTTAGCAGTGTTATAAGTGTGCATTATAACTATAAATACTGTATTTATAACATATGGTGTTGACAGTTAATAAAAATACAAAACTAGTACAAGTCTAAATCTTGGTAGTTTTTTAGACTCTTTTACATTTCATTCCCAAGTAAAAATTGTTGGCACCACCAGCACCCCCTCTAACCCGGCGCCCGGGGCAATCTGCCACCCTGCTCCCTCCCCTAGACCCACCCCTGAGTCCAGAAGCTGGTTTAGACCTTAGAGGGAGCCCCTAAGGTGTGAGAAGGCGAGGATGATATTGCGATGGTCAGCCACTGGCTTCAGCAAGATTGGGATGGGTGACGACACTGCATCCTGTCCTTAATCTGAAGAGGTGACTGTCTTTTTTTTTTTCCACGGCTGGGAATATAAATTGGGAAGTTCGGCCCACAGTCCAGGAAATTTAACCACGCAGCCGAGCGGTCGGACCACAGAATACGATTATGTAATATGAAGGGTAAGTATATTTAAACGACTATACAATTTTTAAATATTCTGCACCAATATTTTTTTACTTTTTAATACGGCAAACAAATTTTTCTTCGCCCTTTTCGTCCCCAGGAAAATAAGCTAAAGATTTCTGGAGAACCTGAAATGAGTTTGCACACATGTGGAGTTTTTTAATCCTTCGCAAATATTACTGACGCTCGTAGAGAAATACTATTTATGAACAATTTTCTGTCGGGCGAAATGATACACACCACTTGGCGGCCTGGTATATATATTGAAACCTAAGTTCTACATGTCGTTTAGTGGCCGGGCAGGCGGTGCTCTTAAGGTAGCCACCTGGGTCGATGTGTTTTGCGGGTTTTACGTCCAGGCAGTGCGGAGAGCTAATGGTGACACAGTACGCGTATCACGACTCCGTCTAGCCTCCAGCAGTAAGTCAATTTACTGGCGTGCAGTCGTCTCGCCGATAACACGTCTCTTTGAGACATGCAGTACTGAGCCTAATATTTAATGACGTAATATTTGATACAAAGCAGAGATGAGAGAAAAGCACAGATGTAGCATTAGCAGCCGATACTGAGGCCAGGCTGACTTTGTTTATTCAGGTTTCAATACGGCGGAGTGCAATCAGCTGTTTCTGTAGATGTATTGAGATACGAGGTTATGGTTGGCCAATCCACAGTCGCATTATACTCGTTGCTATGGTAATAAACAACATTTTTCAGTTACAAATATGGCGGATGGGGCCTTCCCCTTTCCGTCTCAAGGCTTCATACATCTCGCCCACGGTCGTAGAAGAACCGGTCTGGACACTCGCCTGGAAACTTGACCCCCTTGTTGTTTGGCTGTAGTTCGCCAAGTTCTTGATAATGCTATATGTCTTTGGCGCTGCAATCAGGGCGGTCGGATTCAAACTCCGCCCATTTACCTCCCACTAAGATAAACAATTTATCAAAACGTATTTTTTATCAATTTATGAAATACTTCCTTCGCTCACAATTTTGAAGCGTGTCTTCAGCAATCTTTATTTACTTTATAATGTTAACAATATGTGGGCGGAGTTTGAGCCCGGCCGCCCTGATATTCACAACACTCTCGGTAACTTGGCGAACTACAGCCAAATAAGAAGGGGGTCAAGCAAAATACATTGGTAGATAGGTGAGTGTCCAGACCTGTTCTTCTACGACCGTGCCCTCGTCATAGAACATACCTTACGCCCCATCTGTATGTTTCTCTAATCTCTGATACAATAGTGTGTTTTACCCACCTATGCATTTTAAAATAATGTGAAGCCAGATTAGCATGGCTGCTGAGGACCGGAAAACCCTACTATTTGTCGATTTCTGCCCCGAGAAAATATGGTTTAAACTAGTTGAAGATCTGAAGAGAGCATACTTACGTGTAACCTTCTTTGAATGCTATTTTAAGCACACGTTGTTTCACGTGCGTTGAACATGTTTCGAATATACTAGTGTTAGTCGAAGAATTGCACACCACTCAACACCTTGGGTAGGCAGCAACCTTAATTAAGATGACTATGTACCTGGCGCGTGAAGCGTTCACGCGGCAAAAATGCATAATTTTATATTTGTACGACATGGTATTCGTTTTATAGAAGTTACTTGTGACTACATTTTCTACTTGTAAAAATATTTTATCTCACATAGTTTTCCCATAGCGCCACGTCAAAGTGAGAATTTTCAAGTTACGAGGCTCTTGGTATTCTTTACAATAGGAACAACAAAACCTATTGACTTACTCTTAAATAAGATATTATGGAAAATATGCTAAAAAAACTCACTGAAATTTTTAAATTTTAAATAAATTTGAAAACAATGAAAATTTAATTCATTTGCGGCAATTTCTTAAAAATACAAAATACTTATTGTGTGTTTATAAATATTTTAGAATATGACTCATATGATCTAATTTCAGTGTGAATTGTTTAATTCGAGTAAGTCACTTAATTTTTGTTATTTCTATGTCCCCGTAACTTGCAAATTCTCACTTGAACATGCTGATAATTATATATAATAGCCACGAGAACACCCTTACGGACGATGTTTAGGGTATTGAATGAATAAGAGCCAGCCGTAGATCCCGCGCGCTTCCAGGCTTGGCGTAGTCCAGTAACACATTGTATGGATCGGCAACTACATGATATTATTGCACGAATCGTAAGCCACAGTACTAAACCACAGATTCCATTATGTACTTACCTCCGTTACCTGCAGGAGACTGAACGACGAAGCCGTATATATTACATTTTAATCCATGTTCGCTATTTTAATATCTCTTTAAGGGCGTTGGACCCGTAAAATTTCATTTTTTTTTATATTTACGCCAAACACTCTTCAACTTTTGCACATCACATAACACGTCGTTTCCCCAAATAAAAAAATTAAGCCCCATAGTATTTGCATAATCACTCATCAAAGTCACAAAATGACCACTGCGGTGTACCCAAAAAAAAAAAAAAAAAAAAAAGCAATTAAATGAATTCAAAGTTACAGGAACTGAAAGTCAGTGTATCAATGCATTTTATGACATGTTTGACTAAAGATAGTTTTGAAAATTTCAGCGGTAGCGTAAAGTTAAAGTTATGCAAGTCAATTTTTTAAAATTTCAGAAGTGTATCGCTTTGTGTTTACAAAAAAGTCTTGAAGTAGCTCACATCATTATGTATCAATATGAATTGCCTTGTTTCTGCAAGGTGATTATTTTTTATTATTGTGGCTACACCGCAGCTGCCATTTTGTGACTTTGCTAGGTGTTTTTGCTAAAACTATGGGAACAATTTTTTTTATTTGGGGAAACGATATGTTATCTGATGTGTACAAGTTGAACAGTGTTTGGCACAAATATAACATTTTGAATTTTTACGGGTCCAACGTCATTAATAGTTTCTACACAATAGAACTGGAGCAGAAAGTGGCGTCTATAGGTAAAATGTTTTTATCTTTTGTGAAGAAAGACCGCGTTCTCGTAACCGTTCTTTACGGAGCTACTATTGTATGCGCAAACACTGATTTTACAGAAAACGTCTTGCTACCGTCTCCACTTTAAAATACTCCCAAGTGCAATGGACTTCCGAAACTCGGACCATCTACAGCATCCAGTCCGCCCAGCATTACTCCCTGCTGCTAACTTCTCCGTCAACAGCTTGGGATAACTCATCCCAACTGTCGGCCAAGTTCTCTTGCTATCTCTCTCTGTCTTCCTCTCTCACCATCATCCAGCTTCGTGAACATCTGAGACTCAAGATACTGTTCAGACGTAGGTGTCATTGTCAGCAGCTTCTACTCCGCTACACCATTGCAGACATTAGTAGAATCTGTCTCAGGCACGAAAACTAGATTTATATATTCATGATGGCGACTTGTACACAATATTGTATGGTGTAGTCACATGGCGTTGTAAAATATGGATTATTTATTTACCAACCAATACACAAACTTTTAACGTACGGCACTGATATGTATGCCTACAGAGAAATACTCAAAATATACTAAAATTTCACACTGAGACAGGACAAACATGTAAAAAAAATTATAACTAATGCTGCAAATGAAGACCTGAAAGAATCAAATTACACAAATTAAATACACATACAGAGAAAATAACTAAAAATTTTTTTAAGAAAGTAATTTAATACTTATAATAATTAAAATTAATGAATAAATTAAAATATATTTGACATTCCAGTAGTATTTTCCGCTTAGAAAGTTGTGCAAAGTTGCTATCGTTGCTTCTGAATGGATCTATTTGTCCTTAAAACAATTTACATTTGACAATAGATTGCCTTATCGAATCACGAATGTTATGGATTGTGACACATTAGCAAAAATATCTTTCATAGGTGGACTATAAACCTAACGTTATGTAATTGGTCTACGACACACTGTCAAAAACAGTTGAATAGAAAAACCACATAATCGATGGATTTTATATACATATACATACTAATTGTATACAAGAGAAGTAACTTAGACTTTTAGGGAGATTACGTGTAAATAATATCATTAAATATTGATGTAAAGGGTGTTAGTCTCAAGTGTTGTATTCTTATTGTCGACAGTTTTATAGGGACAGTAGTGACTAAGATATTTAATTTGTTCTCTTACTTAATTTCTTAAGCTATCCTGGCTGCGCCCAGGACAGCAAAGTTGTTACAGTATTTTATGTTTCTTAGATGAGAGAATATACTTAAGAGATCTGGATATAATACACAAAGCAGAATACTAACTCAAACTGTAAGTTTAATTAAATCAAGCCCACATCCACACTGGAACTTACGAGGTAGGTATTTCGACCTCTTCAACTTTGCTTTTTGATAGACCTACACATTACAGACATTTTTGCCCGAATTGTTATTTGATAACTTTTCCCAACTAACAGTTTTGTTCTAACCCTATAATTTTTTAATAAATTAATATGTGACCTTCATATCTCAAACATTGTTTACTTTAGGTATACATATTTTAAGTTTTATATATCCCTGAATACACTTAATCTAGTTCTCGACACAAGACGCATAATAGAATGTGAACACAAACTATAAGCTAAATTAAATCAAACACAACAACTACAGAACAACTCTTACGGAAAACATTTTGTAATTGAACGACTTTTTCTAGTTAACCATTTTGTACTCAACCTCTAAATTTTGCAGTGATAACTTTTGAACTGTAGCGACTTGTGTGTGTGTTCGTGGAGAATAAAAAAATAATATGAAAATAGCAAAAACATGTCTTGAACATTTCGCAACTATTTGGGTTCTTAGATGTGCAGATACTTGAATGTGTTTAACTAATTACTTTTCAGTTCATCCGCTAAGAAAAATTAAACGCCTGTTCGACACAAGACTTGCTAAGAAAACTAATACCTTTTGAATAAACACGTGCAAATAAAAACATTTCTTTGAAACTTCTAGGTTTTCAATAAAATAATATTGCTACACCACAAACTAAGGGAAAACCTTCAAAAATATAATTATTTTTGACGTAATAATTTTTAAAGAGTGATTTAATAAGAAGAACATTGTATTTGTAACATCAAAAATAATAATTTTGTAAACATAAAATGTGTCATTAAGAGTGTTGCCTGGTTTAACAGCTGTGAGAATTTGGTATAGGGAAACACATGCTAATGAAATTGCATTTAGAGAAGCCAGTTTTGATTATATATACTTCAAACAAAAACCGATTTGTGAGAAATGTTATTGTGAATCACTGTCCACAGCAAAATATAGGCATATTAATTTACTTTTTACTTTTTTTTCGTCGTGTTGTTAAACTTTCAATATGTTCCAGTAATCAGGCTGTATATTTTTGGTACAAGAGTCTTTAGGAGGCAAGAAGCAAATGTATTTGTAAACAAAATTCCGCGGTGGCATATATCTATCTTAAACAGGAACCTATCTTAAACAGGAACCTCAAAAAAAGCGAATATTAGTAAAACATATTTGGTGCAGGGGCAAAAGTGGAGGGCAGCGAACATACTATCGCTGGGAAGATTGCCGTCTATCGGGCGCTGGGGAAGGGGGCAAGGCGCCGACTCTACGCGAGCGAAGAGATAAGCAGAAACTTAATCCCCTGAAGATGCAGGACAGTGATATGTGATGGAGGGGGAAGGTGGCATTTGTCCTTGAGCTGTAGTCCAAGTCTTGTCATTCGTCATGTTTAGAGATGATGGTTTATCGCAGGAAAACTTGACTGTTTGCTGGGTTCCAACGTACGTTACGTTTATGAAAAGATTACTAGCTATCGTTTGTACGTGGAGCTGTTACCCTATTTGACTGAGCCAATAAGAATCCTGCTATTGTAATATTTGATGCCTTTTATTAGTCTGCAGACAGCTACGTTGTGTCAGACGTATATCACCCAATCATACATGTTGCAACTAACTACGGTGTTTTCAAGGGTATGTTAGGACATATCATTTTCGCGATAAACCATCATCTCTAGTCATGTTATGTAGTGTAGTGCAGTGTATTGTACTTGAGTAGACTTTCAATTTATATATAATGGTTTAACGTAAAATGAGCGTTGTTCATACTAAGTTGTGGAAACTCTTACTATAGTTCCCAATTCGTAAGAAACGTGTGCTGTAGTTTTCAACCAACTTCACTTTTTGGTGTACCTGTGCATTAACATCCTAAAAATTTAGAACCTACATTATATGGGGTGATTTTTATAATTTAATAATTTAAAAATATGTATTTATTTGTATTTGTACTGTTAATTTCTTGAAGTACATGCAGCTATGAATTCAATTAGATTCATAATTAGGTTAAAATAATAATTATTTTGGAAGCTTACATATGTATAATAAGAGTGTCGAGATATAAGTACTGCTTTAACATCAGAGGTCCTCACAGCCGGTGGCAGACGAATTGAGGTGGATATGGAGCAGCGTCGGAATGCGAGGGCGGGGGAAACGGAAAGACCCGGAGAAAATCCTCTGAACAGCGGAATTGTCCGACACGATTCTTACATGCCAAAATTCAAGGTGACTGCTGCCGGGATTGAAAGACGGATAACATTGGTGAGAGGCGAGCGCTGTAGCCGCTCGTCCACCGCGGCACTAATAAAAAATTATATCCTTGTGTTGTTCTCATAGTATGGGTACATAAATAAAATGTTAATTCTACATGAAATTTGTTAACATTATGCTTGAAAACGGAGCCAAGTTAAAGTAGTTTTAAATAGACTAATATTAATGTATAGCAATTGATATTTAATTTTTTAAACGATTTACTATCTTTAAAATCTATTGGTATTATGCAAAACAAAACAATCGGCTGTTAGTTTCATAGACAACAAGACACACAGGAATGATTGATACTGGACATCACACATGGAGGTAGGAGTATACAGAGGTGGCATGTTGGGACTACCTTCATGACGACGCATGTATGCCAGTTTTGCGGGAACAATCCGTTATTGTAGCCCGATACAAACAACTCTCAGAAGGCCGTTACGAAAACGTAGTAAGTGAAGGCCACCCTGAAGTATTGGTCACGTGATTAGATCTATCCAGTCGTCAGATGTTTATAACGGTTTTTTTTCGACCGCACACAAATTCGAACAGTAGTACGTGATGGAAAATCTGTCGCAGAACGTTATTATAATATCAAGTTAGAACAGTGCAGAATATCCTTCTATACCAGTACAATATACGTATACGGCATTACAATTTCGTACTAGAAACATCTACTCTATCGAGTAGGTTTAGTAATGTTTTTGTAAGCGTCTGGGATACTATTGGCAGTTTGAATGAAAACTGTTACGTGTGTTGTATTCGGGTATAAATATATAAAATATAATGGAAATAAATTTGTTACTGTGTGTTGCATTCGGGTGTAAATATAGAAAATATAATTGAAATAAATTTGTTACTGTGTGTTGCATTCGGGTGTAAATATAAAAAATACAATGGAAATAAATTTGTTACTGTGTGTTGCATTCGGGTGTAAATATAGAAAATATAATGGAAATAAATCTGCTACTGTTACATTTAATGAGTAAAAAGGCATATTTGCATTGTGTAAATTACGTAGTTAAACGACAGATAAACCTAGCGAACTAATATGAAAATTCGGCCACATAAATTGTTTATTTACGCATATGTACGTCACTGACGATGTGCAAATGCTTGGTAATAGTGATTAATAAAACGAACAAATTTGCAGACAAAATGTTCAATAAATGGCAGAAACTAGCACTGTTAGCTCAACAATGGTTTCCATACACAAACAGTAGGCGATGTCGGTACTCACATGAATGTGTAAACGCAGTCAAGTTGTTAAGTTCATATTTTATTTCAAAATTTTGTTCCACAAGCAATGTAGGCTAAAATAAACATGGCGCATCTGCCATTCGATAAATCATTTTTCTCTATTGCTCTTTAGTGTAAAAACATTGACTCTTATGGCGGAAACTATGTTTATGAGCTACAGCGACCACGTATACAAACGTTCGTACAACAAGGGCACAAATACACTGACTACAATTGTTTGCCTGCGCAGTATACGGCATGGCCACCCCCTGACATCACAGACACAGCCACAGCGAGGAACTGTCGCCAACCTAATAGCTAACCATTTACCCATTTGTTATTTTACTGTACAAAATCATATTTTAGTTGTTTGACTAATGACAAACATAGCAAATAAACTTATATTTAAAATATTTTGTTTAAGCGAACGAATATAGGAACGCAAAACTATCGTTCAAGTTCCTAAGAACGAAGTTCTCAACTCTGTTCACATTTAACCTAAAGAACTCGTTCCTTATGCGTTCGCAAAATAAATGAACGAAATCAAAGGAACGTGTTCATTGGAACTCGTTCCTTCCGAGCGCTGGCTGGAAGAAATGCTTCCGAAATTGACGATGTTTTATATAGAATATCTCCTTCCAGCAATGATAGATTCTCGTCGAGCTCGTAGTCGGAGTGTAAGAGAGCCACAACACATCCTATAAGCTCCGGCTAAATGTATGTTCAAGAAACAGAAGAAATGTTGATGATCCTAGCTGCCTCCGCATAGTTACCTATGCAATTCTATTGGCTACTGCCACTGAAAAAACGGTTTTGTGGTGACTGCAAAACATTTTGTCAATATGGACCTCACCAAATATTTTTGCACTGGGTACAAAATTTTTTGGTCGTCACTGCAAAACATTATTGGGGAAAGCAAAAAATTTTTAGTAGTCACTACAAAAAAATTTGGTGAGGTCCATATTGACAAACTGTTTTGCAGTCACCACAAAACCGTTTTTTTTTTCAGTGATGACAAAGATGATAAATGTGTTGTTTATCAATTAATTACACTCGATTACTTATCAATGGTAGTTGTAGTTTATATTTGTATTCTCGACTATATACTTAGTTTTGTTTTTAAATTAGAATATTGCGTAGATTATTTAGCGTTAAGATTTTTAATGACTTAGTTTATGTGTGGAACATGAAAGGTTTGATAAACATTGATTTAACAATACAATTTAGTATTAAATCAACCTAAAACATTTACCGCCTATATGGCAGTTGAATAGAAGATTTATTTCTTACCGGACATTGTAAAGTCCGCGAACATACTACAGGCAGACTTTCAGATAAAGTGCTGCTTGGATTTAGTCTAATACTGGGATCACAATAACACGAGGAAACCAACACGACCGCGCTAACATGACAGTAGTAGCGCGGCTAACATCTCCAGTATTTCGACTAGTGTTTACAATTTCCCGACAATTTATAGCCGTCGTCGACATGTAACCATCGGCAGTATTCAAAAGACAGAGTCTTCTTTAGTCAAATTTATTTATCTGCTTCCTACAAGAAATACACAAAATTCTAAAATGCAATATAAAACGAGAAAAAATTCTTTAAAGCTTTAATAAAACTAAAATCAGATCGGTAAATTACAGTTATAAAAATATTAATGCGAAATATATAACATTAATAAAAAATTGATAGGCCTCGCAGTGATATACAACAGTAAGTTTTACATCTTTCGAGCGAATATCGTAGAGCGCTCGATATTTCTGTTGGCCTAGTTTGTAAATTAACAGCTTCTCGCTAAAATGTTCCACCTCAAGCAAAGCTTACATATAAATAACAATTAATTTATTTTCTGTTCAGCTAAAATTTACCACGGAAGAGAAATTTTAGCGAAATTTAGTTCCTTCAGTTTAAGTTTCTTTCGCGGCATGGGTCATGCACACCCCGACAAAATGCAGAGCATAGATAGATTCTGCTTTCGTCGGACTGACGGGGCCGGGTTTTCGTTGGGCTGACATCACTGAGGCCTTGATTTTCATTTGTCGCAGTTTTAATTTGGTCGTGCTATTGCTGTCGTGTCGGGTTATTGTGATTCCAACATTATACGACTCAATACACTTGCAGCATACTTAGTTCATCAATGTCAATAAGATACCACATACCATCAACGGTAAAGTGTTGCTAATAATGATTAACCAATATCAGCTTAATGGAATTTTTCACAAATTAAAAAAAACAACAGTACACGTTTCGACTTAAATATCTGGTCTCAAATAATGTATTTTAACTTTTGCATAAAGTTTTGGTCCACAATTACTTAGCTTATTTGTGATAATTACAGAGTTCAGTGACATTTGCCAAAGGTTGTATTTATACTAACTAGTAGTCGTGAAATTACCTGACAAATTATTTTAAGTTTGGCTATTAAAGTAAATTATTATTGCAGTAATTTGGAATGTGTTTATATGTGTTCCTCAACTCCATTTTCTAACCAAATTACTCCTTTCGTAGGTGTTTTATAATATAAATCTCCTTCATAGCTCTTTCTGTTTACCTAACCAAGGGACCATCGCATGTTTTGAATCTAAAGCTCTCCGATGAAATTTATAGTAAGTGTGTGTCATATGTGTACAAGTGCTAAGCAGTACTGTAGATAATACTTACACTTCGAATGCTGTGCACGCTATTACATATATATAGACACACACACATAAACACACGCGCGCGGGATACATTATTTGTTCCGAAAGCGAGTATGAACGAGACGTCTTAGTAAGGTGGTTTCTCTAACTATTTTGGACGCTATGATAGCTTGCGCTATTTTTATGGAATATGCCTACTATTAATTGTGTTAGTATAAGAGACTGCCTTTACGTGAAACTGCTGCCAAACACAGCGACCAGCCCAGTAATAATTGTGTTGAATAACCCAACGAGGAGGTCCAATGGTCAAACATCTTGTTTTTCTCCATTTCTTTTACAAGTCGCGGGACAGAATTCCACCCACACTGATACTTATTCAAGTTCTTATCTTCCCTCCCCCCCCCTTTTCCAATCCGCCAGCGACTTCCTCGTAGATAGCTCGCTGCTCACGTAGAGGATGAGCGCAATGGTTATGGATGCGTAGTGTGGACAGCTGAACGAAGTACTACTCGCACAACACAATGCTACAGCAGGGCAACCAGGCAGCAGTGTTAAAATAAAGAAACAACAATAAAAAAATATTACTGCCTAATTATTATAATGGCTTTATAGTTATCTGTTACAATTACATTATAGGAAATACGTTATTCCTGACGAAACTTCTTTGCAGTTATTTATTCTAACAATTTACTATGCAGCCAAAATAATGTTCATTTAAAAAAAATATACATTTACCGAGTGTCAAATAATAAGGGAAACTCAAAAGTTTACTGATTATACTCAAATGTTCAATGAACTAAAAAATTTAAGTTCACGTTTAACTTAAACAAGAATTGTAATCAATTCGTGTGTTAATATGAAAGATTTTCAAAACCTTTTTAACATTTAACGTTTAGTGAAACTAAAATTAAGGTTTAAGATTTAACATTCGATGAGATGCTAAGTTTATGTTAAACAATTAAACAAGTTAATAAAAGAGTCTTGTTCGTATTCTTGTCCTCGTTTGCATAACAAATCCAATAAGATAGCTTCCGACTTGCCATTGACGTACATCTACAAATGTATTCAAGTTAATGCTCCGCACAGTAGAGTAAGACATAGTTCTGAGCAAGAGATGGAAATAGTGACTAGCGAAGGAGGAAGGGACACTTGGAAAATGAGAAACGAACTGTGAAATAAGACTAAGGGTTAAGTATAAGTGCTAGATAAATGTGCATTATAAATGCGTCAGAAAAAGATAAATGAAGAGGGCAGCAAACATCAGACGAGATGAATGGCGCCTTTACTATTATGTTTACTCATGAAGAAGATGTACTGCTTTTGCTGTTCCTACGTCCTCTCTGAGACACTCCATTAATATCACAGCTTTGGTAATAAACTTCACAGTGATAACCATGCATATTAAGTAAATTTAGTCACTGATTGCAATCGTGATATATTTCTGTGTGCGCTTCAGGCAGTCAGTAAATAACGTGCCGGGATCTCGTTGTTTTTAAAAACCAATCAATAGATACCTGGAAAATTAGCGTTTTTGTTTGGGTACAAGCAAGACCTCAAACTACTATAACTTCACAAACTTTCCCAATTACTTCCTGACGTGTTTGACACCTTCTGGGTGGCGAAAGGCAATTAGTAAAGAAGTAATTAAATGCAGATCCAATAATGAGGTATCATTGTGTCAGCGAGCTGCCAAATAAACTCACGAATCTTACCGGATTGTAACAATCCATCAGAAAGCCGATGTGTAGAGATGGTGGGAAGTGGCGAGAATCATATCTACCAGACGTATTATCCACATAAATGCAGCGTCCTGCGCCTCGCGTGATTGACCATTGGCAGTGTTCGACGGTGTAAGTAGGGGGAGCATGCGGATCCTAGCGCAACAGGGAGCAAAACCGGCCTAACCTGCATATGGTTAACATGCCAGCCCCCTCCCCTTGGTGGAGCAAGGCCTCTGATTGGCCAAGACGTTGTCTAGGGGGGCGTGTCCTGGGCTGTGATTGGTTGTAGGGATCTTTTGGTACGAATAGTACCTAAGTGCCATGAGGTCTGTGATTGGCTGAGAGCTTAAGCCCCACCCTGTATGTGTGTATTGATTGTGTGTATGTAGGCGAGGGGTGCAGAGGAGGCAGTGTACAGAGGGGTTGGCGACCCTTTTGGTACAAGTTGTGTCTAAGCGCCATGTGTGTATTGATTGGGTGTAGGCGAGGGGTGGAGGAGTCTTCAAGATGCATAGCATCTTGAAGACATCTTCAAGAAATCTTGAAGAAATCTTCAAGACGTTCCCTTTTGGTACAAGTTGTGTCTAAGCGCCATGTGTGTATTGATTGGGTGTAGGCGAGGGGTGGGGGAGTCTTCAAGATGCATAGCATCTTGAAGACATCTTCAATACATCTTGGAAAAATTTATGGCTTACCCCTTACTTGTCCCACAGCCCTAAGACATTCTCAAGATGCCTAGCATCTTGAAGACGTCTTCAAGACGTATATCAGATCCTTGAGACATCTTGAAGATGTCTACAAGATGGCGCTAGAGAGAGTGTGTAACACATGTTACCCCCGTGTATCTCAGGCTTACCCCCTCCATCACTTAGGAGAGGACTGGAGTTGTCTACAAGATGCATAGCATCTTGAAGACATCTTCAAGAAAAAATAAGATTTATCACATACTTGTCCCACACTCCTAAGACATATCTCAAGGTGCATAGAATCTCCTTGAGACGTATACAACTCCTAACACATATCTCAAGATGCATAGCATCTTGAAGACATCTTCAAGACATCTTGAAGAAATCTTCAAGACATCTTGAAGAAATCTTCAAGAAAAATTTATGGCTTACCCCTTACTTGTCCCACAGCCCTAAGACATTCTCAAGATGCCTAGCATCATGAAGACGTCTTCAAGACGTATATAAGATCCTTGAGACATCTTGAAGATGTCTACAAGATGGCGCCAGAGAGAGTGTGCAACACATATGACCCTCCTGTGTATCACAAGCTCCAACACTCACCTCCAACGTCAGGTCCCCAGTAGCAAAACATCCTTCTTCCAGCACAGTCACTACTCCATTGAAGAGGGGAGACAGTCCTCACTACTATAAAACCCTACCCTCTCCTCCATTCTTACCCCTCAATTTCTCCCCCTAGTATTGATTGTGTGTAGGCGAGGGGTGCAGAGGAGACAGTATACAGAGGGGTTGGCGACCCTTTTGTTACAAGATGTGTCTAAGCACCATGTGGGCGAGGGGTGGAGGAGTCTACAAGTTGCATAGCATCATGAAGACATCTTCAAGAAATCTTGAAGACATCTTGAAGAAATCTTCAAAACGTTACCCTTTTGTAGGAAATAGTGTCTAAGCACCATGTGGCTATTGATTGTGTGTAGGCGAGGGGTGACAGAGTCTTTAAGATGCATAGAATCTTGAAGACATCTTGAAGAAATCTTCAAGACGTAACCCTTTTGGAGGAAATTGTGCCTAAACGCTGTGTGGGTATTGATTGTTATGAGCAAGAGAGAAGTCAACAAGATGCATAGCATCTTGAAGTCATCTTCAAGAAAAAATAAGGATTGTGCTAGATGGTTTAGCACATACTTGTCTCATTTCCTTGAGACGTCTACAACTCCTAATGTGTATAAGACATATCTCAAGCTGCATAGCATCTTGAAGACATCTTGAAGAAATCTTCAAGACGTTACAAGAAAAAATAACACTTATTCCATCTAGCCCCTAGCCCTAAGATGCATAGTGTCTCCTTGAGACATCTACCCCATCTCCTTAAGAAAACTGCAAGACGTCTTCAAGACGTATAGCAGATCCTTGAGACATCTTGAAGATGTCTACAAGATGGCTCTAGAGAGAGAGAGAGTGTGTGCAACACATATAACCCCATATGTGTATAACAGCCTTACCCCCTTCAACACTTACCTCTAACAACAACAACACAACCTTCCTCCAGCACAATCATTACTCGAATAAAGAGGGGAAACAGGCTTTGCTAGTATAAATCCCTACCTCTCCTCCATTCTTACCCCTTAATGGCTCTATCCCCCTCCCACTCCCTAGATTTCTCCAACACTGTATGTCGATGCTCAACAGACATTGATACTCATTTGGCTGCCATCTCCCGAGGT
>PNEQ01034237.1:0-21060 GCA_003012365.1 Medauroidea extradentata
ACTTAAGAGCGTGTAGACTATCAATATTTTATACACACTCCCCCTCCCCAAAATCACACTTATTAACTACATTTGTGTGTTTTCTTATTCTGTGGCACAAGAAGCAATGCTGTGCCGAATTTCAGGTCGATGTTACCAATACTAAGAGTAGGAGGATTTTTTGCACCATGATTAGAGAATCTAGACCACTGTGCGGCGTATCAAAATTATTTTTACTTCAATGGTAAACACATAAAAAAGCATTTTAGCCAATTTCAGGATACTTCGAAATTCAACATTTGAGCAGGTAAAAACACCTTAAATGTGTTTCCGATTAGTTATCGCTACCTATCGAATCCTTAGTGATAACGAGTTGGTTTTCGCTTCAAAATGTTGTTAACATAAATAGCCAAAAATTAGTTTCAGGATTTTTGAAATTCGACCTCCAAGCAGTAAAAAGAGGCAAAATGTGTTTTTTTATGAATCGTCTATAATTACGAAACACAGTTGACTTTCGTTCAGATTTTTACTTCAGTTGATTACGTATACAAATTAATATGAGAGGACTCCAAAAAGGTTAGAAATGTAATGATTAAGAAGGTGAAAATAATTGAGATGTGTCTTCGATTATTCCTCCATATCTATCGAACCAATCGAGATATCGAAGTACTATTTGCTTTAGATTGATTCTTATGTAATTATCCAAATTACCATTAAAATATTTTCCAAATTAGACCCCGAAGAGGTAAAATAGGGTAAAACGTGTTTTCGATTCACAATATATATATATATATATATATATATATATATATATATATACATACATATCGACCCTCATTGAACTTTTAGATAGCAACGTGATTTTTGTTTAAGATTGATGCTTATTCATATACCTGAAAGTATTTAAGGAATTTTTGGAATTCCCGACCTAAGGAGGTGAAAAGGGATGAAACGTGATGAAATGTGTTTAATGTGTTTTCAATTAATCGTCGATATATCTTGAACCCAGCGGGCTATTCTCGTGTTTTTCACGCCCAAAAAGACACCGGTAATATAGCCTAGTCTAAAATGTGATTAAAGGGTTTTTCGAAATTCAGTCTCTTAGAAGGTGGGAAAAAAAAAAAAAAAAAAAGATCTTCGATGTAATCGAATCCATCGAGATATTCAGTTTAAAATTTCGAATCCACCGAGGTTTTATTCTTCGGGGTGGTTATTGGATAAATGGCCGCAAAAAGGTTTTACGAATTTTGAGTATTCTACAGGGGTGATATGGTATTTTTATTGAATGATTGATTTTGTTTTGACTGAACGGGCTATCGTCGTGATTTTCACTTTACTTGGATACTTGTACAAATATTTAAGATGTGAAATTAAGATTTTACGAAATTTTCCTATAGAGGTGAAAAGGTATAAAATTAGTTTTCTATCAGCCAATGATAATACTTATCATAACCAGTAGAGATATTGAGATGTTCGCGTGATGCTTACGAGTAATGTCCGTTTTATGCAAGATAACTCAATTATTAAGACAATTATTAGGAAGAAAACTTAGTTTGCAAACTTTCAAAGCACACGATCCGAAAAGCAAGTACGACCAGCGAGAAATAATTATACCGGAGTTTCATTCTCTAGTTCTATAGAGACGTCTTGTGCAACCTCTATGAACCCAGGAAACTTTCATTTTTTAAAATTAGTTTTCATGAATAATTTCGAAGTTATGTGGCTCAATTGTTTGTAGCTCCGATCTCTTGTTCGGTAGGTTCTGCTATACGAGTAATACATGCGAGCAGAGCCGCGGGCGCACTGCTAGATTTATGTATAAAAAACGTTTTTAGTTATCTTTTCATAAATTCCTTTATGTACTGAAGAGTAAACAATATTTTTTAAACATACTAATTAACTAAAAAAATAGTTTAAACATTTTAAAAGAAAATTTTCTAATAAATATATTTTCAAATAATAATGTGAAAAAACGGTAAAGCAGTAGATGGCATTTATGTTCCTCACATGGGTTTATTAGTGTGTAAATAAATTAATTATTACATGGCTCAACAGTTATCCACGTATGTAATTTGTACCTGACAAATAAAAAGATCTGCTTTGTACATTTGATCGTTTATTAGGCTATGAATGTACAAAAAAGAAGAAAGACTACGTACGTGTGCAAACATTCTACTCGTATGCTTGTCGAAGAATTTAAAAACAACGTGCGGTGCTACTTACCTTTTTCTTTTTTCACAGTAACGTGACTTATAAACATATCCCTTAAATTATGTTAAAAAGTGAACTTCTGATGAGAAATTAACGGAAGTAAAATGAATTAAACGTATTGACCGTTTACATTATTTTAAGTTAAAGAATTCAAATAGATCCCGTAACAAAAAATAACCCCATCTTTATGGCGTAAACGTTATTTTTTTTAACGCTTGTGTAAAATTCTTCTTGAATACAATTAGCTGGTTTACTTAAACATTTATGTATGAATGTTAAGTAACACGTTCAGCGATTTATATGACTGTAGAACAGAACAATTTCATTACCAGTTTAATATCTATATATATATATATATATATATATATATATATATATATATAAATGAAATCTTATCAACGGTTGGACACAAAACAATCTCAGGATCTACTGTAACGTCACTTGAATGCGACATGTGTTAGCGTGTAGGGCACCGACAACCATACTCTAAAATAAGTCGTGGTTGATGTCTATTTTGAGATGCGATTCTCTTGAATTTTGTGTTCACAGTTTGCTCAGTTACGTTTAGCGAGCGAGAAATGGGTAGTTAAACATTAACTACATATATAATAAATATATGGTAATGTAGTACAATATATCATTTCTGTAAGTAGATGAATGCATATTCTGTTTCTCAAGACCTAACGTCACTCATAAATAAAACATAAATTATAAACCAGGTTTGCAAAAACGTTCTGAAAAAAACATAACATAGTTTCTCCTATGAAAACACTTGTAAGATTTAAAACGACAACATTACACGCGTGCAACTAATAGTAAGGAGTTGCTGTCGTTGGGAAAACCCACACAGTAGTTTATACCATTTGCAGTGCAATAACATTGTTAGTGACTTAGGTAGTTATTCATTGCAGCACCCCACGCTTTAAATTCAATTTTTAAATCTTACGTGTATTTTCATAGGAGAAACAATTTTATCCGTTTTAGCAGCGCGTTTTAAAAACCTGCTTTATTAAAACAATTTTTATTCAGTATTAGTTTCTGATTTCTGGTCTTGTGTGTGTATGAGATTTTTAATTGATACGATTTAAAATGTGGTACACTAAAAATTACATTTTTTAAATTTAAATAATAGTTTTCATACTTTTTTTCTCTTGTATTGCATTGCCATCTAGTTCTGAGCTGTTTTAATGTTTCGTGTGGCTAGCTTACTGTTACCGAACATAAAACCAAACAGATATGAAAACGACTTTATAAAAATGTTACACAATAATTTTCAACTGCACATGAGATCTTTTCCGACCCCTATGATAATTTGTTTTATATAATCTATATTTCTGACTCTACCTTCATGTTTTCCTAGAACATATTTTAAAATATGTTGAAATTAATGTCTAAAAATTTTGGAATTTTTCGACAAGCGATAATAATTTTAATTATATTTTGAACAGTTAACACGCTTTGCGGTGCACATGAGGTCTTTTCTGACTCCACTTTATTTTATCAATAAATGTGTCAGATTTCACAAATGCTATGCATGACATTATTGTAAGTAAACATTTGATATCACAGTCCATTTATGAACTGTAGTTTTAATTTAGCGCAAGAGCTTCAGGGATAAATAAGGATGAAATGAATAAGTGTCTTGTTTTTTGAAAATAAAACTAATTGCTTAGAAGGATTGCGTAAAGAAAATTGAACTAAAAAAGCATGTCTGTAAGGAAGAAGTTTTATATTCTGAAACTATGTGAAGAACAAAAATGAATCCCTCCCTCGATAATAATTCACACGGTAAAATCATGCTTCCAAATTTTATTATCGCCCTCTTTTAGTCCACATGTGTAAAAATACCAACAACAGAAATACTTTTCTGTTTTGTATAAAAAAAAGCAGAAAAACTCCGTACAAAAAGTTCGTAAGAACACTAACAGATTGCACCAGCAGTATGCACAGTCAACTGTTACCCAAGTGCTCACTACCAGTGTTTTGAGAACTGTTCTAGAGGGTGGAGTGAAGAAGTATGTGATGAAATTTCGAAATACTGCCTGCTCACTTTGCATAGCTATAATTTATAAAAAATACATTTGCTGGAGGAAATGGTGTTTGTGAAAGATCCAATATAAAATTTTATCCACATATATATTAAAATGGAGAGTGAAATAATGTAGTAACATAATTGTTCTCGATTCTCGGGTTGCATTTCGATTTGGTGGTTTATTTTACCACAGCATGTAAAACATGTTTCGTGTAATCAGTCGTGTATTATGTTCATATTTCCTTCCACTGCGAGTAATAATAGAAAATTATTTTGCTGACGTTTCTTTGGCTCTTTTTTTGCGTATAACTCAAACAGCTCACTTTCTACCAAGGCTGTTCGGGTTCGATTCCCGGCAGGGTGACACTGGCTGACATTCTCGTTGCCTGTCATATTTCATAAAAGAACATCCTACTGCTGTCTTCCTAGTGAAAATGAAAGTGACGCATTGGAAGACGAAGACTATCAAGATGTCACTGCACAAGCTTCAGATGGAGGTTCAGAAACTGAAAACGTTGATATGGGCGGCAAGTATTATTTAGGTAAAAATGGAATGAAATGGCTTAGGAATCCACTAGCAGAAAAGCAAACCTTGAAGAACAACATATTCGTGATAAACCGGGAGTAAAGTGTAGTCGCCCTGGTACTGGTAAAAGAAGGTTTCAAAATATTTGTGACCCCGGAAATGATCAACATTATTGTAAGAGAAACTAACATAGAAGCCGCTCGAGTTATGAATGACTTCCATGCATCAAATACAGACACAGAACCGAAAACATGGAAGGATACAAACGAAATTGAAATTGAAGCTTACATTGTACTGATATTGTGTGCTGGCGTGTATCGCGCTAACAGAGAAGAGCTTAGTGAACTGTGGAATGAGGAACATGGTAGACCAATTTTTCGAGCTACTATGCCTTTGAAAAGGTTCAAAGAAAAAAACAAAGTTTATTCTCTTTGATGACAAGGCAACACAAGCAGAACGCCAGCATGAAGCAGCTTTTCGTGAAATTTGGGAAATATTTGTTGGAAAACTTTCATCTTCGTATGTGCCAGGCTTTGACATAATTGTTGACGAACAATTTGTGTGTTTCAGAGGGAAATGTCCTTTCCGCAGTACATTAAGAGTAAGCCAGCAAGATACGGCATCAAAATTGGGTGGGTTTGTGATTCGGATACGTTTTTCCCATTCAATGGACAAATATATTTGGGCAAACCACCACAAGGCACGAGAGAAATAAATCAAGGTTCTAGGGTGGTAAATGATATAGTCAGAAAGTGGAAAAACAAAGGATGAAACGTTGTTGCAGACCACTTTTCCATCAATATCCCATTAGCTCAAACGCTGTTGGAAGCGAACACGACATTTGTAGGAACATTACGTAAAAACAAGGTAGAAATTCCCAAAGAAATTATGTCTAACAAATGTAGAGAGGTCAACTCATCATTATTTGGATATGCAGGTAATCTTACTTTGGTGTCATACGTTTCCCAAAAAAAATACAGTGCGGTTATTCTTCTTTCATCGACGCATCACTCAAATACCGTAATTGGAGCTGAAAAGAAACAAGAAATAACTATGCACTACAATTCCAAAATAGGAGGGGTAGATACTATGGACAAAATGGTTGCGACTTACAGCTGCAAACGTAATACTAGACGATGGCCGCTTCTGTTGTTTTTTAATCTCCTGGATGTTGCTGGAATCGCAGCACTAATCGTGTGATTATTTTACAACTCTGAACATTTTGGGAATGCGAAACATAATAGACGTCTATTTTTGCTGCAGCTGGGACACCAACTTGTTCATCCGTACATTGAAAATAGAATTCAGAGCAGTCATTGCGTGCAGAAGGGTGTGAAAAGTGGTCTTCTTTCGCTTGGGTACAGTAAACCAACACCAAGTGAAACTATCACAATTGGCAACAAGAGGAAACGATGTTACTTGTACCCAAGAGTAAAAGACAAAAAATTAAAACTGTGTGTAGTTCGTGTGTACTCAGTGTTTGCAGCTCACATTCTAAGAGTATTGTCAAGTGTTGGAGTTGTGTTGCTGACAGTGAATGAAAAACAAATCTTTGAAGTGTGATTTTTCTGACAAATAATAATAATTTCTATATCCAGTGTTGTAATAATATTTTTGACAGGGATACAGGCTATTATGAGAAATATATTGTTGCAGTTAGTTTTAATGTACACATTTTAATTTGTTTATTTTATATTTTGTATACTTCATAGCAAACACTGTGTGAGCTAATTCTTCATATTTCGTAACAGTTTTGAGGTCCTGAAAGCAATTACATAAAAAATAAAGGCCTATGAAAAATATAAGAAGAAGTGAAAAACTTATAATGTAATATACTTATTATTTCTGATATAATTTTACTTCTAAACAAAAATATTTATAAACTGTGTGAAATATACTGAAATATGTTGACTTATAAATATTTATAGAACACATTAAAGTCAGAGTGGGAA
The DNA here is from genome assembly GCA_003012365.1 of Medauroidea extradentata. NCBI lineage: Eukaryota > Metazoa > Arthropoda > Insecta > Phasmatodea > Phasmatidae > Medauroidea > Medauroidea extradentata. Next base: position 6,701 of record PNEQ01034237.1, read on the forward strand.
ATATTACAAATTTTATTCTTTCAGCATACTTATAGTACTATAACTTAAATATTATTGATATTATAAAAACACGAAGGATAACTTTAAAATGTTCAAATTATTCAATTCCATTGGTAATACAATGTTAGTTAAGTATCTTGCAAGTTTTTAAATAAAATTTTGTTGGGGCTCTTGAAAGACCCCAGGTGCACTGACATGTATATACAATTACGTGCCTTGTTGAAGGTTAATAGCTGCTGGCTAATCCAATGAAGATTTGTTCAGTCGTGCTGTCTGTATACAAGAGTACGAGTGTAACTGTGGAACTCTGTCAATATACGTATGACGTGTTTGCATCGGGGCTTTTAGCAAACATCAGTGGAACTGTGGGACAGGAACCGTAGTCCTGATATACTGAATATTGTTCATTATGTTAGTGAAGAAAGAAGACACCCTGGGTAGCGATTTTAAGAAATTGTGTACTGTCTGAGGCACTGTTAAAGGATTTGTGCTTGTGACGAAGCAGGGATTTGTAAGTGGTTCAAAGCAAGAGTATTAAAGAGGGCAGGGTTATAATTCATCTCTAGAAGCATTACTTTCAATATTGTACGTTCTCGAAGTTAATTTGCAAATAAAAAATCCTAGCCAATAGTTCCTGAAAAGTTTCTAGGCGAAAATTAGTCTCCAGTAACGTAGTTCTGAACAACAACGCTTCGCACATTTAATTGCGGCGCAAAAATCACGCATATCAAAGACACGTTTTGGGTAAATATTTGCTCATAAAGTTGGCAAATATCGTTATCTAGGATTGCTGTTTTCTAGTTTTTACCAGATTGACTTTCAAAATCGTGAATATTTCAATTGGCGTTTTTAGCGCTTATCAGTTTACCACACTCTCTAAAGTTACATCAAAGTGAAGTTGTTTAATTTTAATTGCCATTGAGTTTTTCAGTGATTATAGTTCGTTGCAAACTAGTGTGACGGTCTCAGTGAACAAAACACGCTGTCTGGCGGCCGAGTATTGGGGCCGTTTCGTACACCCACTGGCAACACTAGTAACAGCATGAAACTTTTATCAATTAACTTTTTTTGATAGTCGCACTAATATGATTCATATAATTTGCAGTAGAAATTACTTAGTCGTGTATCAAATTCAAACGTTATTTAAGATTTTGGTTTATCTTCCATAATAACCTACAAGCACAAAAACACTGATTCATTGGATTTAACAAGTGATCGTAAACTTTTCTGAAATAACAAAACAAAGCTCCACAAACAATGCGACTGGTCTGTTCAGAAGACACGTGGGCAAATGTTTAGTGACAACTGATACACGGTCATGATATTTTTCTCTGTATTTGGCTGTTTCCTTGCTACTGAAGTACGTACGGAAACGGAAAACAACTCATGTATTTCTCTGATGTGTGGAACGAGCTGGTCAAAATGTCACTTAATCTGCACTTGCTGAATTGTGGTCGTTAAATGAAAGATCCACTTTCTACCGGAATATAATTTTGCTTGCTATTAAATACATTTAAATTTCGTATAGTAAAAAAGTAAGTAATTTTCGGTTTCATGAAGAATGATCTTAATTTTTTTTTTCGTAATTTTCCATTACTAATTAAATGACGCCATAATTTATATTCATGTTTTAGTGCCGATTCGTTCATGATGATTCATTGTGCAATAACCTATATTTTTAGACTTTCACAAGTAACAAATTTACATTTCGTTTGTACAGGTTCTGTCATTTTCCCAGGAAAATTAAATAACGTATTGAATTTTAGACGAATAAAGCTATAAAATATTTATGCACATACATAAATATAATCTTGTCTACCGTATGCGCTGTATAACATATGCACAAATGTGTAATACTTGATTTGATATAAACTATGTGACCCCTGTGATAAGTTTATTTCTCACGAAGTTTGACAGCACTTACAGTTGATGCACTAACTACGTTGCCTTGCGAATAGATTCACCTGCTTCCCATGTTGCAGAGTACAGTCGGCCCACTGTGGATTTACGATGGCACTGCTATGGTTTACTACTGGCTCAGAACTTACGGCTTTGCTAGTATGGTCCTGTTATGACTATCTGCTGGCCACAATACATTTTGTTTGCCAGCTATCTCACATTTACGAACACTGATGGATGTGACACTTGTGGCTGGCTGTGGGTATACTACTAGTGGTTCAGAAGTGGCTTTCCAGTTACAATTTAATAGTGGTCACATATCAGTTAGGGGCCGCGGTGGCCAAATGGTCAGACTATTCGCCTCCCACCAAGGCAATCCGGGTTCGATTCCCGGTGGGGTCAATCCCCGAATTTTCGTATGTGGGGATCGTGCCCGACGATGCCGTTGGTCGGCGGGTTTTCTCGGGGATCTCCCGTTTCCCCTGCTCCTTCATTCCGACGCTACTCCATTCTCACCCCATGTCACCCCTCACCAGCGCTAAAGGCCTCTATGTTAAGGGGGATTGATCCCTGTCAGATCGGTTTTACGGTTTTTCTTATAAATCAGGGAATAGACACATTGTTTTATTTTTTTTCACGCTGACAAGGCATAATTTATTGTTTCATTCACTTTTTGGAATCCATATTGCATTGTTTTTGTTAATTTTGCGGCCTCCACAGCCGCTCCCGTAAATAAATCAATTTTTCCTTTTCAGCTGTTTCCTGCTGCAAAATAATGAATATATTATGATTCCAGCAATTACAGAAAATCGATTAAGTTTGTGTCTATGCCTTGCCGTGACAAAAATTTTGATATATCGTCTGGAACAGAAGTTATCGAGAAGAAACATACAAATCCAAGGTGGTAGGGATCAATACCCCTTAAAAGCTGACCAAAACCTCTCACTCACGTACCTGTTAATAATTTGTTAGCCAGTGAAGGTATACCACTTGTGTTTTGTGTATGGCACGATACCTATGGATCATACATGGCTTTTTTTAACCACGGAGAAGTGTACAATCGGCCATTAGATGGTTTACTGCTTGAATTGCTGTGCAGCTGCGGGTTTCTATAAATTTGGCTCTGCTGACATGGCCCAGCTTTGGCTGACTTACGGATATTAAACATTCAGAATGTTATTTGTGATACGTAGGTGACATTTAGATATACGTGGAACTAAGACTTTGTGCTGGCACATTGGTGATGGTCCAATGCTGCATACCAACAAAGATTGTAGGTTATCGGTTTTATTTTTATAGTTTTTTTAATGGTTTTTACATTTATTTTAAAGCACATATGTAAACGAGCAACACATTACAAAGTTATAACATATTACATGATATTATGAAATACTTTTAAACAAATTAAAAATTTATTATTTCAACAACAATATTTTGTGGAAAATATGAGTAGACAAAAATCTCCCATAAATGAATCGAACACAACTAAATCGAATGAGTTCCCCGTGGTGTTACTGCTAGCATGCGTGACTATTAACATAAGGGTCATAGGTTAGAATCATTGCACTAACGAATACATTTTCACATTGTTTACGAGGTTCAAAGTAGGTAAATAATAGTATCAAACAGGAAAACTCAATTACATAAAAATAAATTTTTATGTCAATATTAAACCTATGGCATGCCATTTGTTAGCCTGCTGATGGCTGTGAAGTGGTTCATTGATGGGACATTGTTGGTCATACACATGGTCCATTCATGTGCCATTCATGTTTTACCGCTGACTGCTACTGCTGGGCCAATTAGGGATATCTCATGGGTGCATCATCAGGCACATCAATGGTACCAGGCGAATTCCATCAGTCTGCCAATTGTTATCCAGCAATTCATACCAGCACCAGCTGTATTCCATTGATAGGTCATATGTATACTTCTGCATGAATAAGTTCAGGTAAGGGTAACATACTTAACTATCACAACATTACATTACACCTCTTCCGGTCGCCAAGCATAGGTTGGGTTTTCATGTATTTGAGAGATTCGTCACACCTCCGCTGGTAATGTGTTGTGATATCATTTGAGAGAGGAACGGAAATCCAAGGAAGAAATGTAAAATATAAAACTGTACAACACATATCTAACTAAAACTCAGTAATGCAAAATACGTCACTATAAAATACAAATCTAACTCACACCAACACTCGTAGAGATCTGTAATCTTTAACCGTAATGTAGCGAGAAAATATTCTAATACTTGAAATCCAAACAAAAGTTCGTACTTGCTGGCATCAGTTATCCATTTTAATTTCAACGATGTTTGAGGCAGGAAGTAATTTGGGATAATATTTAGATTAAATAAGTAAGTTATAATTATATAACACAGAAATTTTGCTACCGTAATAAATTACTCTAAAATTTGGAAATTGTTTGGCTATTATGTAACATTTAAAATAACGCAAAAATATTTTGTAAAGGGTTTTTATATTCAAGCCATCGTCCGTAACATGTAGTTTAAATGCTAATTATTAAATGTCTTTATGTTCATTGTTTTTCGCGGCGTGGGTGAAGTAAAAACATACAACTTTTTACTTTGAAATTTTACTATTCGAAAACTGGCTGAGATATTTTTTTTTGCAACAGGAATACTTACTCCCAAGTAACATGTACAAAATTAACACTAGTTCATACAAATAAAAAATTACGTATTTCTACCGTATGGACACCTTTAATAACATTAAGGGATAGTTTATATGCGTGGTAAATTTGTCACAGCTAGATTGTAAACGTTTTATTGATTGCATATTTTGGCAGTCGCCTAAATTACTAAATTACTAGGTTGATCTAACTCTTGATTAAAACATAGCGAATGTCCTCGCTAAATGTGCGACTATAAGCAACTGAACGATGCAGTAGAAAAAAAAGTGCTTTGATTCTGACGTTACGGAACACATACAGCTCAATACGACTGAGTAAATTTCTCGAAATACACGTGTTCATAGGTTCCTAATATTTTTAACCAGCTCCTTTTTCTTTTTTTGCATACCGTATTCAGCCATGTGAGCGAGAGACCTCTCCTTTATTCATGTGCTGAAGTGGGGTTTTACTAGTTGTCTGACGTTGCTCCCAGCAACAGGTGAGTTGGAGGTAGTAAAATATTGGTGATGCGTTAATCCATTGTTTGTTCCTAATCAAAATAATTATAACCATACATTTTGAATAGATAGGACCACGAGTTTGTAGAAAAAAAATTGTATACACTGTTTGTTTCAATGCATTATGTGCACTTCTGCATCTCTGCTTCATGTCAGTGATTAGAGGCGTTAAGGCCTTGTTACGGAGTTTTGCAGTGATTTCGAAAATATTTTTTTATTGCTACCTAATACTCATATCAAATTTTCCCTGCACAGTTTTCACACTTACATGTTATAATTTGTAGCTGAATTTTTGTAGAATTATACTGAACGGTTTTTTAGATTTCATTACCCAAAGTACCTCGTTTTTCGTCGTGAAAATAAACAAAAATTAAGGAAATTATTTTTTTGCTGGCGAATGGTACATTATTTAAAAAAAACGCGTCCACAGTATTGTGCATCGTGTGATTGCACATTGATTAATTTTTTTTCTAAACTTTTGGTTAAAAAATATTTTAGTTATTGGCACTAGTCTGAAAAAAACTCGGGAACAAGCCCTTTAATTTAACTTGTTTTAAGATTTTACTAGCAAATCACAGGCGTATGGTGTCTCAATACATTTATTCTTATAGATGTAGTTAAGAGTGAGTGATAGTCACCGTCTTGAATTTTTAAATTTTATGTCACAACTTTTCTTCTAGGTAAATGTATGCAACATTAACCTAAATACAGAATAGAATACAGATTAAGGCAAGTTTAGACGTCATATATCTTTGTTTGCGGCTACTGGTTTTACAGATCGAACTACAGTTAAGAAAGAAGTAAGAATTTTCTCAGTGCAATTCGATCTGTAAAACCAGTAACGGCAAACAAAGATATATGATGTCTAAACTTTCCTTAATCTGTATTCCATTCTGTAGTTAGGTTAAAGTTGCATAAGTTTACCCATAATAAGGTTATGACACAAAATACTAAAGTTCAAGATAGCGACTATTTCTCACTCTTAAATAAGATACTTATCTGAACAAAGACAAGCTGCCAATAACCATGAAGCAAAGCTGCCGACGCGCACGTAAGACATTGAAACAAAATAGTGCAAACAAAAATCTTTTTCCGTCAAATTTGCGGCTCTAGCAAGAGATAGGCTACCTGTCATCCTGGGTACCATTTTAATCGCCGTAACACTTAAAATTCACAATCTAACAGAATTTATCACATAAAATTTTAGCAGGAGAAGGCTTATTTTTTAACTCCCGACGTAAAAAATTTGGGTGTAATAGATAATGTGTCTGTCTGTGGCATCGTAGTTACTAAACGGATGAAGCTTTTGATTCCGTTTTTTTGTTTGAAAGGTGTCTTTATCGAGAGTGTTTTTAGCTATGATTCACGAACATCTGTTCAGGCGTATGAAGATCATCAGCTCTTTTCTGGTTGTTGAAGGTATGTGAGCAACTTCTACCGGTCTGATGTATTCTAAATGTAGTAATATTTGAGTCGGTTTTTTTAAATGTTTAATTTAGTATATTGTTACAAGTTAAAGCAAAAACTTAAATATGTGGGCAAATATCTGAGCTCTTTGGGATAGAGGTCTTATAATTAGAAACAAAAGAGTTGAATTAAGTTACTGATTTACTAGCTCACAAAGCTTACAAAAACACACAAAATAGCATTCAACTATAACTTTTACAACACCCTTAATTATGCACACGATTACTGCTGTGCCACAGAAACGTTAATTAACTTCCACAATTAAAGCACAAGAATATTTAATATTAATCAATTAAAGACTACAAATCACAATAAAAAATTCAGTCATATATCCAATTAACAATCTCTCAAATAGTGACAGTGTACAACCTTAATAGTCCGCAGTGGTGATGAATCACCGTATGCTACGCAGCACCCCGAGTGCACCGCTATCTTCACTCTTGAGGTCTTCGGTTCGACTACCGGCGCGCACCTCATCTTCGCTTGTCAGCCCTCCGCAGCAGTACTCTTGTTTCGCCCAATATTGCTCCGAAGGTAGCCGCCTGCCACCTCGCAGTAGACTCTGATGTCACCAAGATGTCTTCACCAGTCTCTCTCCACAAGCATAGCACCTTCCTCTAGCACGACCAATAGCGAACTCTGCCCAGATTTGTCGATACGGTGCTTATATACCCGGCAAAACAGTTGGGGGCTCCCCGCATTTCAGGCGTCTAAAAATAGAAATTACAACATGTTTCGGACATGACTTGAGTCACGTAGGCCACTCTCGTAGGTTAAGACGCAGTTGGGACAGGTCTCTATGACGTAGTTTCGGCATGACTTCCATCACGTAGCCGACCAGATAGTTAGTCATTGGCTAGTCCACAAAGTGTTACGAAACAGCTGCCGACCACCGACCCCCAGGTACACGGCACGTAACAATATCTTGTGCCTTATAATCCCCGTTCGTCCGTCTGCTAGGGCAGCTCCGGGTTTCTTTGAACACAATTATGGTCCACAGAAGTAGGGAGATCCACACGCTGTCTTCTAGTCCTCTCTCTCTCTCTCTCTCTACATATCTCTCTCGCTCTCTTCGCCACCCACCTGTCTGGTGGCGACCGGCTCAAATATAAGGAAGTATAGTGCATTTACAAGGCGATGAAAATGTCACAAATGACGTGCACATTCAATTTAAGTACATAATAAATTCGTAATATAGTGAATTCAATGGTTGATAAAATGTGGTTTTGTAATGATGCTCACATTTAATTTATACACTAAACCGTAAATTCGCATTGCATATGGATTTTTATAGTTAATGAAAATGTGTTAATATAATGATGGGCACTTTAATTTAAATAGGCCAACTAAATAATCAATTATGAACAAGAAGATGGCCTCACGCATCACACGGTATACATAATATTAGCCACTGGTTGGCTGGTAGCTGCCCCACCAATCCCAGTGGAGGGGGTGAGAGGCAACTCTAAGGCCATCGTCTAGCGTGCCTTTATAAGGCAGATACAAGGCGGCAGAAGTGAGAGACAATGTTTATTTCCGGCGTTGAGGTGGCAGCCTGCACTGGCCGCTGAATGGTGTGCAGCATTTCGGCCGTTACAAGTTGATTCGAAAACTTCTTGGAGTGCGTCCGCTTAAGGACAGCAGTCAAATAGCGTTACACATGCGTATATCCATCTTAGGTCACTCATTACCTCTAAAGTTTATTTTCACGCTGCTAAAAGTATATATTTTTTCACGGTATTTTTTATGTATGAAAATCTAGGGCTGTAATATTCTCACAGGTAGGTAGGCCTGTAGGCATGTATATAACTTCGACATTACATCATAAAATGATGGGGTTACCACAGAATGTCTTATAGAAACGAGTTGTCGGAGAGAAGAATGCACACCAGTTCATTGACTTGCGCCTAGAAGCTAGAATGAGGCGTGATGCTCGTACTATGTCGCCCTTACAGCGTATTCACTTCTAGACCTTGAACGCACAAAATACGTCTGCCAAGGCTGCCACTTAAAGTCGTCAGAGTGGGCAAAAATCGTAATTGAATGCTTGTGTTAGTTTTGAAGACGTCACTTGGGAGTACATTTTTTGCGGCTCATAAAAACATGAAAATTTTTACTTTGAAATTCCGTTATGGAAAAATGTTCATGTTGTTTTTATAAGCCGCAAAAACCCATAGACATAATAAAACTAAAAAAAAAAAAAAAAAAAAAATTAAACATAGAAACTTAATGTTACTGGTTACTGCTTGACACGTTTTAAAATCCATTATAAAACTTTTGTATGAAAAATATATAAGAGAGGTTAAAAATTTAAAATTTCAGATTTCTTAAAGAATAAAATAACATTTAGTAATTAATTAAAAAAAATGCCAAGCAGTAACCCATGACACATAGCTTCGTTGTGAATTTTTTCATTTCATTACGTTAATTGGTTTTTGTGGTTTATAAGTATGAAAAACATATACAAATTTTGACTTTGAAAACTGGCAGGGCTAATTAAATTTTGTAAGAGGAAAATGCATACCAAAGTAACGTCTACAGAACTAACACTATTACAAACAATAAAATTACTATTTTTCTCCAATTGAACACCCTTAATAATTTCCCCGTCGACTTATTGCGGTATCTGTGAACAACTGACCTTGGAGTCACATGTAGAGTGGACAACAGAGTGAACGCGGCCGTACCTCTAGTATTCACAAATCATAATTCACTCCGAGGTTAGTTTCCATATTTATCTCGACATATAAAACTATACCGTCGACGCATTCACACCAGAAATGAGTGAGCCTATCAAACTGGCGGGCGACCGTCACACAGCCTAAAATCGTTCAGCCTAAAACCATCTCTTCGACCTTATTCAGCCTAAAATTATTCAGCCTAAAGTCATTCAGCCTAAAATCTTTCAGCCTACAGTCACTCAGCCTAAAGTCACACAGCCTAAAGTCGTTCAGCCTAAAATTATTCACCCTAAAGTCACTCAGCCTAAAGTCTTTCAGCCTAAAGTTGTACAGCCTAAAATTGTTTAGCCTAAAATTGTTCAGCCTAAATTTATTCAGCCTAAAGTCGTACAGCCTAAAATGTTAACGCCTTAAGTTTTAAGTATCCGACTGCTGTAGAACCATAAATTTCCATTACAAACTGCCAACTTATGTAGTGCCATCTAGGATGCAGTGCTGGAACCATTCTGGACAAAAACTAACCACTTTGATAATTCGAGATGCAAAGGAAATATTCTGACATCTGGTGACGGAATCCGGTACTCCTTGAATGGTGTATAGAAAATAGTATATGCCGGTAAGTTTGCATGCACGAAAAATTTATTCGAGCAGTAAAACTAACGACATAAATGTTTTCAGTGCCTACCATGGATGATAATACTTATCAGTTTGATTCTAATGAATATATTTCTTAAAATATAATATAAAAATGTTGGAAGCAAAGAATATCAAAACTTTCGTGACTAGCTTTATACATTTTTTGCGGAAATTCCCCACATTTTTACACCTACCTAATAATATAATTCAATCAGAAAATGAGATAATATTCAACGAAATCACTAAGTAATAATAAACATAATCATCACACGTAAATTAATCTTCAAGTTTGTCACAAATTCGGTAGTAAACTTATGGGTACGGCCGAGCAGGTTCTTGCTAACGTACGTACTCCGAAAACACTGGTAGGTGCACGAAATTTGTGGTCTAACTATTGCAGTAGCTACGTCTGAAAACTCCTTTTATAAAACATATATATTATCCATGTATTATTATTTTTGGACATTATTTAACATCAACGGTTAGTTTTGAATACTTTAGTGTACAATGGTTACGACCGTTGGCTAGATAGTTTGTCGTTACGGTAATTGACGACTTATTTGTTTATTTCAAGTGTGTAGCAGCCTGTGTACAAAGTCAGAAACCTGCAATAATGTAGGGAAGCAATATTATTAATACCCTAGACGTAATAACATTGTATTAGGTTTTTTTGTGTCATCAGGAGTTTTTTTCTAAACTTCTCTGGAATTCATTTACGAAGCGCGTGATCGTAGAAAATTAAATAAATTGAACTTATTATTATGTTGAATTCTAAAACAATGGGAAAACTAATACAGTGTTTTCTAACAAAAAAAATTTTTTTTTGCTATGCAAATAACTTTACTATCTCCATGATGTGGCTGCTTCACTCGTTATGCAAAACAGTGACAACGATCTGCGCTTGCCAAGTATAAAATGTAAGCATTTTTCTTTAATTAATTTCAGATGTATTTCCATTTATAATTGTGTTTGAGCCTATTGTTATGTTTTACTTCAATCTGAATGTTGCATAGTATATAAAATGTTCTTGTGGAGGAAATATGCATGTACCAATAAGTAAACTACGCATTTGTGTTTGAATTCGTGGTTATATTGATTGAAAAAAATATTCTAACTATTAATACTTCGCGAGAAAGAATGACTGCAAAGGATGTGCTACAAACTGTACACACACAAATATACTGTGAACATTTTTCGAAATTAGAGTGTATAATGCTTTAAAATGTTAGACTGTGAAATATATATATTTTTTCATTAAAGTTTATAAATACACGTTTACTTTCGGTACAACCATCGCTTAGAATTTACTTGTATAGGAAATGCCTGTGCAGGATAAACGTGACAAAAGCAGAAATCTAAAATCTCTCAATTCTTGCTGTACATGTGTTCTACGTATTTTCACCAACATAAGGAAACTAAGAAAACACTCAAAAGCAAATGTTGAAATTCAATTATTTGGAACTATAAGTTTTATTAACTAATACAAAACAAAAATTATTTGTTTTTAGTTGTTTACTATACGTATCTGGAATACGTTATTTTAATATAAATCTAAAATTTTACAGTTACAAAACAAAGACTGGCCGAAACACTTAATATTACGTATTTAAATGAGTCAATTAATGAATGACTTAGTTACATTCTAGCTGCAATGACAATTACAAATATAAAGATATATTTGAAGTAAGTCATGTTCAAGTTAATTATATTTTTTAAGGGGAAGGAGCAATGAGTTGATATTCTTTTCCAAGTAGACAGCTCTTAGGATGTTTAATTGAAGAATGAATCTTACAGGTGGTTTATCAACAGCATGTACAATTGTTCATTAATTATGCAGTTATGTAAATAGTCGCAATAGTATCGGGAAAATGTGATATCACTTATTTCTATCGACATGTCATAACAATTCAAAATATATTTTAGTTCGTATTACTCATGAAACTGGAAGAATTGAGACCGCGGCCGAGTGGCTGGAACACTCGCCTCCTACCAAGGCGACCCAAGTTTGATCCTTAGCGGGGGCGGTCTTCGGATCTTCGCATGTTGTAACTGTGCCGGACGATATTGCTGGTGATATCCTTTTACCTCCACCCTTCTCATTCCGTCACTTCTCCACTGTAGAGCTTCATTTCATGCCATTCTTTTAGATAAGATGATGCCTTCCGGTATAAATAAGTCCACATCCAAGGTGCGATACACTGGTACTCGGGTACCCTCTTCACTCGATATTCATTTAATGGGATAATTTATTTCTATAAAATTTTACATTTTTGATTGCTTTTTTCCGTAACTAACATGTTATAGATAATAACTTGCTAATTTCTGGGAAGTGTTCAAAACGTGTTTGAGGTAGAATCAGAGTAGTAAAATCTATGATGTATACTTCATTCATTTGAAATAAATGACACAATCCCAATGTTCTTTCAGTTTAGAGACTGAACTGAAATTTACTTCATTGGCTTTAATGAAAATTACGTATCTTACTTAATTTTTAGTAACGTCTTTTAAATACTCTTGCAATGCGGATAACTGATTAAGTGAGATATTGTTAACATACGCCCTTGCTGTACTATGGGGTACACGCCACTCCGCCTAAAATTTTTCAGCCTAAAATTAGGCTGGATATATTTTAGGCTGTATAACTTTAGGCTGAATGACTTTAGGCTACGTGACTGTAGGCTGAATAATTTTAGGCTGTACGACTTTAGGCTGAATGACTTTAGGCTGAATGACTGTAGGCTGAGTAATTTTAGGCTGAATGACTTTAGGCTGAACGAAATGTTGATCTTGACTACTAAGACACGAGAGCTGTTGTATTTTTTAGGCTGAATGACTTTAGGCTGAATACTTTTAGGCTGAGTGGCGGTCCAAGTGTGCAGTAGCAGAAAAGTTTAAGTTTTGTGCCATTCGCATATTTTTATGGTTGAATATTTCGCTCCTAGGTGGCAACACTGTAACGATACATCGAAGAGAATAGTAGTGTTTGTTATGAACTGAAGATAGCGACACGAGCGCTACGTCTTCGACATTTTCATCTAGCGACAATAAAGGGTACTAAGTTACCTATGTATTATAGAGTGGAGTTGAAAATATGCTCTTTTTGGTCTAAAACCAGCCAAGCAGCTTTTTCACACAAGGAAATTTTAAGAAAAAATATTTTAACATTATAGCTCTTTTTTTTTTTTTTTTTGCCGTCTCTTGCTCTGTGTGAAAAGTGACGAACTCACGCTTATTATGCTGGCAGGACTAACAAATTTATACAGTAACCAATTAATACCTCACTGTTTCGTTTTTAATTTTTTTTACAAAAAATTACGTAAATCACGTAGGTATAACCTTTAAAACATTTGAAAACATTTCAATGAATGGTTATTTACTCAGATAATTTGATACCGAAGGCAAGTTGGTGTATAAAATGTGTTTAGTATTTTAAGACATTGTCTCGAATGTATTCAGGTGAAGTTCATCCAAATTTGCAAGAAGGTTTTTCATGGTTTAATTAGTATTGCAACATAATTAAAAAATGATAATAATACTACATAAATAAAGTGTTGGAGGTGAAACGGTGTACGGCGTGATATATCTACCAAGCACGATAGTGATGAATTCGATACATTAGAAACATTTTCTTAGGCGTGCAACAATTAGCCTTAGTATCCTAAAACTCGCAAATTAAGGTCAACTTTGTCACAACATAAAGTTACAGCTGGAAGTATCTTAATAATTGCATACATTTTAAAAATATACATTTCCAAGATGTTTCTGCGTGTAAAGAACTTAAAATTCATTACAATATGGCATCAGCCACCTCATTGGATTGTTTTATTTTCCGCTCTTATGAAATCGTGAGAAAAATATGTGAAAATTGCTATTAAAGCGTGGATTAATTATGTTTATCTTGTGCTGCAGTACAAGCATCGTGGTGAAACTTCTAACGTACTTTAAGGCCACAATCAGTCCAGAAATGTAAGAATTTAATGCAGATCGCTGGACTGATTGCTGCCTAAATACATGTTAAAAGTTAAACTGCGGCGTGTTTACTGTAGCTCACGGTAAAATTAAATGTCACATTTTTCTTCTTGAGAATTAAAAAAAATAATAATAAGATTGATGCAGAGGCTGAAGTACTCGAGAACTTTCCATTAAATTTTGGTTTACTTTTTAACGGCACTGTTTAATAGAAGCGTAACTAAAAATATTCAACCCAGTGGGAAATGAAAATATTAACAAAATGCAAGAAAAGTTGAATGTGTACGAGTGAAAAAAACAGTACGTAAAGGAAATCATTGCAACTATCATTACATTCACGTGTAAATAATGCATTATCATTGCCAGAGGCATGGGAGAAGTTGGGTAACAGTTGGACATGTGATTAATATGTCTGTCAGCAATGTGAAAAGCAATCTATTTTCTATTTCAGGATTTCGCACTTGAACAAAATATTTTATGAACGTTGTAGTTGACCGTTACGTATTCTCTTGAACTATAAGTCGCGCTGTATTCCATGCTTATTTCTGGTTCATCC
>PNEQ01034238.1:0-15663 GCA_003012365.1 Medauroidea extradentata
ATTATTGCTGTAATAACTTTGGGATGACTGCCACAAGCATCATACATACAATTATTATTACATATATTACTGAACTTTAACCTGCTCATTCTTCAGAATGGGATCCCCTTGCTCACATTGGGGAAATGTCCACTCACTATATTTGATTAGACATAAATTACTTTATAAAAAGAAAGGAAAGGCACTTTCACAAAAAAAACACTTCTGTTGGCAAGCCGGGCAACGGTACTAAATAACTTGTGGGCTGTAACTTCACTTCACCCAGCACCACTTATGGCTCAAAATTCACCTTAAAATTTCAGAGGCTCTGTTGGCATAGTTGGCAGGTCATCTGCTGTATTAAGCTTCAATGCGACACAAAGTTTAATAATAAATATATATATATAAAAGAAAAAAAAATTGAATTGTCAAGGTTTATGGTCTGGTGAGGCCAGCTACTTCACACAACGTGGTATAGCAAAGGATAATTTGCTACATTTCTTTGAGGTACTGTGAAAAATTCGGGTCAAAAAATTGAAAATTTAAGGAAAATTGTCCGTGTTGCAATTTCCTTTGTGAGTGCTGCACTGTAAGAAACACGCCGCTAAACATAGATACAATCCCTCCTGACTGTCTACGCCAGCCAATAAACACTCACTCCCCCCCTTCCCCACCAAAAAAAAAAGCCAGATTGTGTTTGCGTGCACACGCATGAACTGCCGGCTGTCTGATAGTCATGTGCAACTAGCATTCTGTCTCTCCACAAAGCAGAGTCACATGTTTGTTTTTCCTCTCCCACTCGGCAACTCTCTCCCATGTTTCCATATCTTGCGATAGCCCAGAGGGATGGGGGTTGAATGAAGAGACAACACAGTTTTTTTTCCGCCCTCATTACAGCACCGCAAAAAAAAAAGACCAGCATTGCATTCATTCCGTAAAAGAAAAAAAATCCAGCGGTAACTCATCTTTTATTCTCTAGCTGCAGAACTCAGCTCGGCTTGACCTTGACAACCTCCACTATATCATTGATCACTTGTCATTTGGCTATGAAAGCACTGCTGCATAAAAACGGCCTACAATGAAAACACAACAGTCCCGTAGCAGTGTGCGGTATGAGGGCTGATAAGGTTTTTGTTTTATGCTCGCTTGACAGTGGAGCAATAAGAGCAGCTACAGCCAGCGCACAGAGAGCCACTTCGCCTTTATTCGCTGTGCAGAGCATTAAACAGTTTCGTGATTTTTCCAATAGGCCTACAACTTTTAGCGATGAGTAATTCAGTCTTTATTTTATATGTGACAGCACCTTGAAAAGTCAGTTTTTTGCCCTTTTGGGTTGCTCTAAATTCGCGTTCATAATATGCGTTCCAAGTTTTTAAAAAATACACTTTTTTTTAAACGTTTGTTCTTTAATACACACTTTTATTAGTATCACGTAAATGCTTATAATGGCGACAGGCTGTAACAGTTCTTGAGCAGTAAAAAAAACTCAATGGCTGTACTGAAAGGTTTTAAAATTGTTGTCGTATACATTCACGTAAATAATAAGAGTTGTTCTGTTGTGGTCTGACTTTACTTCGCGCGAGACAAGCAGGATGAATCACGCGCGGACGAGCTGCCCGGAGGCAAGCCAAGGCCAGCGGCCCGGGCTGCTCCCCTCCCCCGTCCTACACAACCAAACCGAGCGCACCACTCTGCCATGCACGTCACGGTGGGGGATTGTTATGTACCACATAAATTTTAGAAAAAAAAAAAAACACACTTAAATTTTTTTAATTTGGGGGGTGGGGGGAGGGTCAAATTTAGTTACCTTGGGACTAACGACATCAGGGATCTAACGACACAATTTCCTGGCACCGTGCGATGTCGTTAGATCAAGGATTTACTGTATGGGCTGATATTTTGTATTGGGTATAGGTATCGGCTCAGTACAACATATATGTTTATACAAATTTCTATACTTAAATAAATAGCACATGGAAACAAAGTTACAGTGTAGCATGAACCATGCAGGGTACACTTACTGGGCACGCCATCAATGTCATCCTCATCTGGGACGTGCTTGAGCGCGCTCTTAAGTAGAGCCGCCCCATCTAAGGGCTCCTCATACAGGTCCTCTCCCTCCTGCTCGCCACTGGAGGAGGGGCCATCTCGGCCATCCTCACGCCCCCTCCCTGACTCCCCGCTGCCCTCCAGCTGCGACTGCATGTACACACATACTTTAAACATAACTGTACCAGTATGTGCCCATAACTCAATATCATATATAATTTTAATGAATTCAACAATCTCTCGTAAGTACAGTCCATACCATACATGAAATTATGAATTACACTATTTAACATTTCATAAAAATGTAGGGCAATGTAAATAAAACAATATTATCCTTCCACCACCATGTACTTTCTAGCTGACAACCAAAACATTTCAACAGTTAAGGTATATTATGACTGCAATAAAATCCAATGTGTGTTGTGATTTTCTTTTGATTAATTTTTTTAGATTTCAGACAAGTAGTTTATTTTCAATACTAGCTGCACATTAATAATACTAGGGATAGGTGGGCAATGTTTATGGAATTATTTCATATTACAGTAATGGATAGCCTACTCTACAGATGTTAACATAATCATTCAAAATTTGACATTATTTACTGTATATTTTCCCAGGTATGCTCAAAATTGTAACATTTAAGGGGGCGGTTCACCTCAGTTCTCGACGTCTTTTATTATTTTTATATTTGTACCTGAAATTTTTTTTATTTTAGACATAAATTGCGACTAAATCTTCCTCTTCGGAAATTTTTGTATCTCTCATAGTTTTTGCATAATGACTCATAAAATTCAAAATTTGCACTTTACGGTTTTATCCACGCCACTAAAACCAACAAACAAACCAAACCGAATAAATTCACAGTGTATAGCTATGTTGTAGGCTGTGATTTGACACATGTAAAAACACAAAAATATATAGAATCGTATTTTTTAAAAATTTTTGAAATATTTTAATTTTAATTTCAAAATTCAGCACTTTGTATTAAATACAAAAATACATTTTTATAGGTTTTATGTATGTCAAATCATAGCCTAAAACCTTGTTATACATTATGAATTTTTTCGGTAAGGTCTGCCAGTTGGTTTTAGTGCTGTGCATAAAATCGTAAAGTGGAAATTTTGACGTTTACTACTCATTACGCAAAAACTATAAGAGATACAAAAATTTCCTAAAAAGAAGATTTAATCACAATTTATGTCTAAAATAAGAAAAAAAAAAAAAAATCTGGTACAAATATAAAAATAAAAAAAAAAGACGCTGAAAACAGAGTTGACCGGGCCCTTAATGGCATTACCAAAAATAATTAAATAAACAAACATGTATGGGCACCTTATATTGTTTTATTTCTATTTGACATCTAAAAATATTAAATAATAGTAGCTTATTTGGTTACAACGAACTGAAGCTGCAATGGTATTTGACATTGGAAACAAACATCTTTAAAGTAAAATTGTGAATAAAATAATTCATGCACGCATTATTACAATTATATTTCGTGTTGCCTTCAATTTGGTTCTGCACTATCAGATCATAAACCTGTATAAGCCTAGTTTAAGTTTCAACTTGCAGACTATCAAACTTACCTTTTGTGTTACAGCCTAACTTTCAATATCAGTGTTATCATAGTCATGCAACTCACAATACTTAAAAAACTTGTCAACATATTTATGGTATTGTAGACTACATAACAAAAATTTGCGCTCGCAACCTAAACGGAAATAATATATCAATAAAAAGTGTTTGTAATAATCATGGGTAGGCCTAATCCAGATCAGCTTTAAATCATTTTGTTGATTACAACATATTATTTAACAAGTACACTTTAATGACTGGGAAATATATAGGCATAGGTCTTCTGGCCTTTTCTTTTGGTAATATGTCTACATTTTTGCAGCTGACAGGAACAAAATCTCACGAGGACTTGATATTAACCACTTACTTGCTTTTTAAAAAAAAAACACTGCACAGACTTTTTCGTACAAAAAGAATTTATTGAGTCAGCACCTTGGAACAGCATGTCTACAATAGGACTGCAACAAAAACTGCAAGTGTTTACCCACAAATTCTGTTAAAATAAAAGACAAGTAAAACTTTTTTATTTTCTGCAGAACTTTTCTCTGAATAGATTACCTACTTCTTACTTAGCAACTGTTTTTCGTACACATACTACAAGTTCTCGTCTTCCCAAACACGTCTTAATATCCCGTTGGCATTGGCGATCACAGGCCGGGTATTTTAATCTCTGCATTGAAATACATTACAATTACCTTTCGCACAAAATATTAAAATACGTAACACCATGCAAAAATCACAAATGCACATGAACACACGAGAAGTTCAAACACTCACAAATGGCAGTCTATTTTGGTTGCCGGACGTCATAACATCCCATTGGCGATTACAGGCTGGGTTTTATAATCCCCACATTACAATATGTTAAATACATGCACAGAATATTAAAGTAACACATTATAAGAATCTTAAACACAAACGAACGCTGTCACTTTTTCACTCACGCAAATGGCAGTCCTTTGATTTGTTTACAGGTCAACTGATAACGGTGTGGTTGCTTGTAAATTAGTTATATACTAATTATGCAATTTGAATAGAATAAAATAGTTAACTTACTATAGCTGGATACGGAGCTGTGCTACTATATTAGTAAGCAAGCATTTCGTAGGAAATGTAATATAATATTACATTTCCTACAAAATGGTTGCTTACTTTTCACATAATATAATACACACTATTTTCAATGTCGGCGATGGAAGGTAACTGATTTGTTGATCAGGGCTGCCACTACTGCTTCATCAGGTCATACGATGACATCCTGTTGATTTAAATGGTATGTTATTCTGCCATGTGTTTGGCACGTGTTAAAATATTGGTATCATCTGCTGTCAAAACACGGAATTCTTACATTGGATAGACAGTAGTAGTGAAATCTCATTAACACAATTGTTAAAAAAACTGAATTGCTAAATCAAATAAACGTGTATCATCAAGTGTTCTTAGTGAATACAAACAATTTCCAAATCAAAATGTCTAAGTTAAATTTATGATATAGAAAGTTAAGACATTTCTTTCACCAACACAAATTATTTTTACCATTAAATTTAGTATTACAGCATAATACAAATAAATTAATATTTGTATTAGGTGTATAAATACTGAAAATCAACACTTTAATCACTAACTCCAAAGGTAACGGAATAAACTTTACATACTTAGAATTTCGTATTGAGGAGGTGTTTATTATTGAGTACTTTTCACTACTAAAGGCTTGCAAATTCCAATGTCTTCAAGCTACCTATTAGCACGCTACGTAAGCACAGTCCACAGTCATTATTCTTGTAGAGTTGCAAAGTTTAAATTGGATGAATAGGAAACAGTAGAACTCGCAGATACCTCAACTCTTCTATTCACAACTGTTTATGGAAATGTTTATGTCTGTTACGTACAAAACTTATGTCACACTGTTCTAGTTTCGTCAGAGTGGATACACATATGGTTATGTACTACCAAAACAAGTGGACAGAAAAACGGTTTATAAGCTTCTAACAGCAGCACACACCACACTGTAGGTTATATCCACACTGTAATGTGGCACTTTGTACATTTATCGACAAGTCCGAATAACTCAACTCAGCCACTTGCTTAGGGTCGACTATCTGTCACTGCTTGCAAAAAGTTACTTTTAAAAAATCTTGCTTTGCATGACAAAAAAAAAAATATTAATGAAATTTAACAAATATGTAGGCTAATTTGGTTGAACTCCATCTTGTAGTGAAAAACACTGAAATTCTGAAAAGCAAAGGTTTATATACTGTACGTTACAGTCAAAATACAATATTTGCATGGTAAAAAAAAATAAACACTGAACATAAGGCACTAGTTCCTTGCAGTTAGTTTTCTTTAACTTTTTTCACATTTAAGGGGTACTGATCCCTACCACTTTGGATTTATCTGTTTTTTCTCGATAACAGTCTATGTATAAAAATTTTTGTCACGACAGGGCATAGATACAAACTTAATATTTTTCTGTAATTGCTAGAACCATAATGTATTCATTATTTTGCAACGGGAAACAGCTGAAAAGAAAAAATTGCTTTATTTACCGGAGTGACTACAGAGGCCACAAAAACAGAAACCATGCTATATGGATTCCAAAAAGTGAATGAAACAATAAACTAAGCCTTCTCAGAGTGAAAAAAGCAAAACAATGTACATATCTATTCCCTGATTTATAAGAAAAACCGTAAAACGATCTGACAGGGATCAATCCCCCTTAACGAACGTACGAATTAAGCAGTAATGAGGTAAATTCAAGTAATTGTTGATGGTATGTGCGAGGCACCTTTTTACAAACAACATGGTAAAAAACATAGTGGTACAAATTTTGGTGAGAAACGTACATCTAACATGGCAAAAAAAAAATTAATCACACGATAAACAGTATTTGATAACTGTGAAATGACAACTCACTGAGGTTATGCCCAGGAAGGCATTCTGCAGTTTGATGAGGAACTCTTTCGGATAGACGGCCCACTCCTCCCAGGCAAAGAACATACGCATAACCCTCATCTTGAACCATTCTGCCTTCAACCGGCTCTCTAAGGTCATGTAGGCAGCATGGACATCCTGGAATACTCCCAGCAGCCGCACCTCTAGCCTGCAGAGCCACAAACAACCATCATACCGTATGTACACATACATATTTCACATTCAGACTATTCAACAAACATAAGTACATTTCAAGTAGAGAAGATATAAGTCACACAGTATTTTTCTTTTTTGCATGAAGAGGAAAAAATTTCAAGCTAATATATGAGTACATTGGTAAATTGTATGTGAATATAGGTGAATGATTTTGGTAGTAAAATAATCTCACACACACATTTACAACTTGAAATCAAACACCACACACACATGCAAAAAAAG
This sequence comes from Medauroidea extradentata, assembly GCA_003012365.1. Lineage (NCBI taxonomy): Eukaryota > Metazoa > Arthropoda > Insecta > Phasmatodea > Phasmatidae > Medauroidea > Medauroidea extradentata. The sequence goes on from PNEQ01034238.1 coordinate 6,973, forward strand.
TACAAAATGTATTCAGTGTATCAACTGATTTTATAAAAGCAGTACTATTAAACAAGAACTGGACATTTTATAAAAAAGGACAATATGTATCAGTATGTTTGGTAATGAATGTTGTGTATATCTTTGGACTAGTGTTTTCTCATGGGAGTTTGTGTATATCAAAGCAGCAAGTAAGGTCCTTCTTGGCTTGTGAGAACAATGCATTTACACCTCATTCAGTAAAGATGCCTTTCTTGATTACTCTACTGGTGTGGTGATTTCATCTGTCATTATAACAAGAGGCCGAGCTGAACAAGCTGAAATGGATGGTTGAACAGCTTAGAAAGTCTGATGGTGTCATTACTGACAATTGGTTACACTGACTGAAGGCATATTAAATAAAAGAGGTAGTTAGATTTTGATGGAAAGGGGAGAGTTGCAATAGGAAAATATTCCACAGTATCTAGTGTTGAGAAAAAGAAATAAAACGTTATTGTAAGTTATTAGTAGGCTTAAGATGAAAACTTACTAATCATTTCTAGTGCTCGTTGATGTTAGTGTCCTATAAATAAAAAAAACATACATACAGAGTGGAATATTTTCCTTTTATGTCTCACTGATTATTAAGGCAGTAACACAAACGCACTGTAAAAAGTAGCACATAATTTTATAACGGTAAAACAGCTTAAAAATGTGTATGAAAATTACATTCCAGACAAAAAAAACTGACCTAATTCATCTTTAACTTTGATACACAAAAACATGTTTGATCATCTTGTGGCGGTCCCTTTACTGTTGTTCCTGTACTCATCTGGATGTGCAGACAAATAGAGAAAGAAAAAGAAAAAAAAAAAGAAAATTGGGAGCAGTGTTACCGCAGCATCACATGCGGTAGAACAGAGTTCATATCTCAGGTTCAAGTTCATGGTGTTCAATCTATGCGGGATTTACTGAAGTGAAAACAAATTTAAAGCGTTCCTTTGAATGAATGGCTTTACTCAGGCAATTTCCATTTTACATTACATGTTTTTGTTTATCTGCAGCAACAACAAAAACAGAACAAAACAAAAAAAAATTAAATAGGACTCCACCGGTGGGTTACTCAAACACGAATACACGCAAAGCAAAAGAAAAAGAGATAAAGCTTAGTGCGAGCTAGTTAGCCAGGCTTGGCCAACACAAAGGAGTTCCGCTGCTAGCGCGCGCCATGCCTGATCGTGCCCTCAATCACGAATCACGACAAAATAAAATTAAGCCACTGGTAGTGATCAAACTTATATAAACTTTACATTACTCGCATCATCGGAAGAGTCTTCCACTGAAATCTAGCCAGCTGGCCAAGTACCTTGGTCCGCATTTCAGCAAGCATGAGCTAACACGTCTTACCAAGTGTGCTGATCGGAAAAGACTGGGCGAAAGCTTCGGTAAGCGCGCCCATGCGCATCACCAAAACTAGCGCCACACTGCGGCCACTGCGAGGAACTCCTCTGATTATTACAATAACTTACAATATACTTCCAAATTATATGTAAAAGTGAATGTGTACACGCACGCAAAATGTGTACATACATTAATTAAAATTACTCAAAATCACAATATTTTAGCAGAAATCTGTAAAATACTGTTATCGAGCCACTGCTCATTCCAGGGCTGCCGGAAATGATGGACCAACCCGAACATTCCGTACTGATGTCGACCCAGCGCATTCCTGAGCGGCGCCATCATGTCTGAGTCCAAGCACCTAGCCTGGGCCAGAACTTATGCTAAACGTAATTTTTACAGATATAAACCAAGGCGTCATAGTTACACAAAAAAGTTACTTAGATAAAATGTTACAAATTAAATCCTGATTAGAATGACACCAAACAAAGCATACTTATGACAGAGCAATTAAAATATTAATTTAAAAAAAACTAATTAGTCACAAAATTAACTATGCACGTCCTGTTAACCCTAAGTAACCCAAATCAATGTTGAAGACTAGTCAAATATTCCTTGGACCAACGATCCCAAAAATGCTGTGAAAGTTGCTGTACATATTGCCACCTGGAAAGTCTGTTTATTGGCAATGTCCTTAAATCAACATCTAATATGGCAGTGAGTGCATTGCCAATGAGGAAATGGCCAGGTGTTAGTGGAGACAAATCATTTGGATCGGATGAGAGTGGAGTGATTGGCCGTGGATTCATGCATGCCTCAATTTGTGTTAACACGGTATATGTCTCTTCAAAACTAAGGCAAGCATTTCTCATTATGCGTTTCATGTGATACTTCAACGATTTTATTGCTGCCTCCCACAGTCCTCCAAAGTGTGGTGATCGAGGTGGAATAAAATGCCATTGCATGTTCTGCATCAAAATAAATTCTTGTAATTGTTTTTTATGTGACTGTGAATTCATGAATTTGTGAAGTTCTTCAAGCTCTCTACTAGCTCCCTTGAAATTGCTGGCATTGTCTGAAAATAAATGAGCACAATGACCACGTCTGGACATAAACCGCTTCATAGCTCCCAAAATGCTTCGGAGGTAAGATTACTAACCAGTTCAATGTGTACTGCTTTAGTTGGGAAACAAATGAAGACTGCTACATACGCCTTAACTGTAGTACTTCTACGTCTTTGGCCTGTTTTCACATTGATTGGTCCACAAAAATTTACACCGCTATGTAGAAATGGACGGCTTGGTGTCACTCTTTTTCGTGGTAGGTTTCCCATCATTTGTTCTGTAGCTTTATGAGAATGTCTAAAGCATGTAATGCATTGCATTGATGGACGACTTGTTTTGCAATGTTACTTCCATTTATTGGCCAAAATTTCTGTCGCAGTGACGCCAGTAATTGTTGTGGACCTGCATGAAGTAGTCTTAAATGCTCTTGTTTAGCTATCAGATACGTCAAGTTATTTTTATTTGGAATTATTATAGGATGTATTTGGTCGTATGGTAATTCTGAGTATTGAATTCTTCCGCCCACCCTAATGAGATAGTTTTCGTCCAGAAATGGGTTCAGACTCTTTAAATTGCTCTGCATACTAATTTTCTGTCCCTTAGGTAGATCATGAAGTTCTTTACTATATGCTTGTGCTTGAACCAGCCTTAACAAACATATTTGCGCATGTTGTAATTCTTGAACTGACAGTGATCCATATGTTCTGTGGGTTTTGTTTTTTATGTTGTGGATGAACTCGGTTCAATTTTAAAAATGATGAAAATCTGTTTTCTATGTTGTGTAATTGAATGGAATTCAAAGTAATAGTTTCCTTCCTTTTTTCTAGAATTTTTTCCAGTATTGGTAATGTTGCAACATTATAGTCGTTTTTATCTTTTAACCATGATGGACCTTGCCACCACATCTTCGTGTTCATAATTTCTAACGATGTTAATCCTCGCGAGATGTGATCTGCAGGATTGTCATGTGATCGAACATGTCTCCATTCACAATTGCATGTCAATTTTTGTATTTCTGCGACTCGATTGGCAACGAAAGATTTCCATTGTGACGACGGAGATTTTAACCAGTGTAGCACTACAATGGAATCTGTGTAGAGAATGGGTTGAGTTACAGTCCACTGATGTGAGTTCACGACCTTCTGTATTAGCCTTGAAAGTAAGACTGCTGCACAAAGTTCTAATCGAGGCAGAGTTTGTTTATTGAGAGGTGCTACTCTTGATTTAGTCGTTGTACCACAGTGATGTGGCATATAGAAAGTGGGATTTGATGTGTATAGTTCTGAATTAGGAACTAATTCCATGTGATATAGATCTTTGAATTCTTGAATAAAATTAAAATAGTTTTGATGTAGTGACTGATTTAACATAAACCTTTTTTCGAGACTGTAATATCTTTGAAGAGCTGTGTCAAATGAATTTCCTAATTTGCCAATGGACTCAAGAACAGGAAGTTTAACAAAAAATCTAACATGCTCATTTCTTTGAAAGTTTATTAAAAAATGTTCTTCACAAGCTTCTTCAGTTGATGTGAAATTGCCCTTTGTTGAGATATCTTCAATCTCCCAGAATTTTTGTAGTTGTTCATGTAAGCCTACACTGTCCTGAATACTCAATAAACACATATTTGAGTATTTTGACAGTGGTGATGTACAAACAGTACCAGAAACATCCATCCTAAAAGTGTTTTTTGCATAAGAATGTTTCCTGATGTTGGTCTGAATTGACCAATACATAGAAGTTCAAAGAACAATTCTGCCCCTATGATAATAAAGGAAAATAAAACCTGTAGGCAGCTATTAGGAAATATTTAACTGCTGGGCCCAGCGTTCATAGATGAGCGGTCTTAAATGACTTCGTAGAGTCACAGTCCCTCTTTGAAACCTTGAAGTGTAGAATAAGATCAGATACAAAACCAAAATTAATTGATGTGATAATCATTTAGATTTTGATGAGAACCGACGCACTTCTGCACTGCACACTCTACAAAGAGGAGGCAGCCCTAACAGCCTAGACTGGGTAGTCAGCTATATCTACACACATTTCTTCTTAAATAACATGGTAGCGCTTCCTACCCTATCCTTGATATAATAGGCCTCACTAAGCCGGAGGCTTGTGGGCTAGCTTAGTTGGGTGCTGTTTAAATACAGACATGTTAAGCACAGAACAAAATGCAAGCAAACTAAAAACTGAGTTATACACAACTAAAATAAATGCATAAGAGGAAGATAAAAAAAAACTAGGGCACCAAAAATGCCAGGTACTTCACAATCTGAAACATCTTCATTATCATCTGCAGAAAAGTGTAAAATGCAGATTTTTGTCGATATAAGGTAAATATAAATGTGCAACATATTGATTGTTCATGTTAGAAGTTAACACTAGAAATGTGGCAGCGGTCAAAATGACTGTTTTCAAAGTTTTGCCAGCGATCACAACCACATAAATTAACGTAGCAAATTGGGCATTTTTTACATTTATTATTTAGTGTTACACTATATGCTCTAATAAAAAAAAAAGGGCCTATAGAAACTATTTTTGTAAACATACACTTATGTATACCTAAAACTGCGAGCCTCAGTCATTTTGATAACTGGAATTTTATTTCATTTTTTATTTATTTTGCATATAGTGCTACATTGTTTCTAAGCTGTCAACTAATTCTAGGATCATTACGTGGTGTCATCAATAGTGCACACAATGCTATCTAACGTGGAAGGTGAAAAAGTGCAGAGTTCACTTGGTTTTCAGTAGATAGCTGTAGTGTCTGAACAGTCTATCAGTGATGTGTTAAAAAGGGTGAGTGATCGTTTGACAGCAGCTGAAGCTCTCATTTATTTGGACCACTCATGTCAAGTTTTGGAGCAAGAATCAGAAGGAAGTGAACTCGATACAGCAGTTGAAACAGTAGAAAGTGACGAGTATATTCCAAATAGTGCTCAGTCAAGCGACAGTAATACAAGTGATTCAGTTTCAGAAAAAATATTTTTTTTACACATTTGTACTGTACATATTTTACCACTAGAAAACGTGTCAGCTACGTTTGTGATGAGCGTTCGAGGGTTGAACCCCGCTTCAGTGCTGCCAACTGCTAGCACTCCACACATGGGATTGTGTAGAAGACTCGCCTAGACATGGCTGTGTTCGGGCTGGTGTCTGCAGTAGCCGGCTTTGTCAAGGTTCGCTTCCTTGTCAACAAAGCGGTCATTGACAACACGGCCTTCAGGTTCTACTACATAGTCACCTCCACCATCTTCTTCGTCTGCTGCATACTTTGAACCGCCAACAGCTTGATAGGTGACCCTAACAACTGCATCAATGATGGGGCGATCCCCTCACATGTCATTAACACATTCTGCTGGTTCACGTCCACATTCAAGCTACCACATCAGCAGGACAAGCCAGTGGGGATACATGTGGTGCACCCTGGCGTGGGCACATATGTCGAACATGAACACGAGACTCGCTGTCAGTGGGTGCCCTTCAGTGGTGTTCTTCCAGGAGGTGCTGTTCTATGGGCCTCAATGGATCTGGAAGAACTAGGATAAGGGCAAGATCCGGACAGTCAGTGATGTCATCCGTGTGGCTGTGATCGGTCCCAAGTAGATATACTGTCGAACGGCACACTATACAAATGGGTCCGAATCCCGAAGGGTCACACAAATGAATGGGTACATGAGTGGCACGTTCTGTTACAAAAATCACAATTTATTAAGTGCGAATAAGTACAACAAGAGCACGAGCGCAACGACAGCATTACAAAGCAGGTACATACATCATGACGTCGCGGAAGGCGATTCTTAAGCAGGGCTAAATCATATCGCGGAAGGCGAATCTTAAGCAGGGCTAAATCATAATACATTTAACAGACGGTCCCCCATCGACACACCGTCGGTCAACACGGCCGAAGAACGGTATTAATGACAAAAAAAAGTAGACACGCGATTTACTGCACTTATAGCCGAAGCTCCCAGCACACACGACTCACAATAAACAAAATCAAAACGCAAACTAAAAACTTACCGTAAGCATCGTAACTGGCGGAGTGTCGATGAAGGAGCAGCCCGAACTAGCCCAGTCGAAGGCGGCGGCGAGACTGCCGGGAGGAGGCTGGCTCGAGAGGCGGAAGGCCGGCCGAGCGTCACAAGTAGGGGAAGGGATAGAGGAGGAGAAGAAGGGAGGGAGCACGAAGACAGCCGACGAGACCCGAAAGCGTCCGAAGTAGCCGAGAACGACGACGACAGTTCACAGCTTACACTGGCGGCCACACACACACAAGCACATAAGTTCCAGAATATATGGCTGGGCGAAGTAACATAATAGATTTCTTTGCCAAGTTGCCCAATTACAGGATAAGTTCTTGACATGACTGAATCCTCAGTTCAGAGAAACAGAGTCGCGCACTTGTCTGTGGCGGGGTTCAACCCCCGAACCCTTATTATAAACATATTTAGGAGGACCTATAGATATTAAAATAAAGGATTGTTTCACTTGATCTTTACTATAAAAGTACAGTACATGAAATGAATTCCCAAATATAAATTGAAAGCACAATCTCGCTTAATCGACGAAATGCTAGGGGTATGTGGGTGACGATGCAAAAAACTACTGTAATGAGCACGAAGGTAAATTAAGAAATGGGAAACTGGGGATGGTAAATAAAAGTGCTCCATTCAAAAATACGCCTTTCTTTAGCCATCCCTGCCACGGCCGGTGCACACTACAGTTACGGCCAACGGAAAACATGATTCGATAAAAACGTATTATGTTCGTCGTGCATTGTAAACAAACTTTGTTTCTGTGGTTGTGGTGACTTTTACTTGCTTGTTTTGGCAACACTGGAATTTATGCTGCAAAACAAACAAAAAGGAGTTACACTATCATGGCGGAGTGTAATGGTTTGTAATCTTACGTGCTCGACATTTTTTGGTCCTCCGGCCCGGATATATGTGTACGATGCGCGTAAAATGAGTGAATTGCAAGTCGAGCAATACCGTGCGTACTCCCTAACAGTCATTTACACTTGTGTGTAAAATTGACTAACGGGATCGGCAAGTATAAAAAAAAAAAAAAAAAAAAAAAAAAAAAAAAAAAAAAAAAAAAAAAAAAAAAAACAAGACGCCTTTGTGACAATCAGGTATGATGAACGGTAGCAGGCAGTCGCAAACGAGAATTTACGTAAAACTAGACAGTTTGGTTCAGTAAAACACGGAAGAGTGCAGATACGCAAGTATAAAAGTTGTAATCGGAAGAAATACAGTCCACTTCAGAATGGTCAACTATAATCACAATGGCGGCGGCGACACCGGCGTTACAGCATGTAACATTCAATCTGCTTATGTCGCAAGCCGACAATGCCAGGGAACTGTGCGAAGCAATGGAAGGAGATACGTCAAAAATCGAAGAGTTTATGGTCGTGGTTGAAGAGGTTATAACTATAAGCAAGAGGAACGATGATTTAGCGAATTTCTGTGCGTTGTGCGCGAATCCCCCAGACGAGAAGATTGACGTGGAAGAAGTGAAACAACAATTCGCTGTTTACGAAATTGTGTTTCAAGAGTTAAAGAAAACTTACAATAGGTATAAGCAGTCTCAATCAATCCTGTCAGGTCCTGATAGCAGTGAGTACAGTGCCACGAGGCATGGGATATCACCAGTTCTGCCAACCTTACCGTTACCAGTGTTCACAGGGAATCGTGCCGATTGGACGGGGTTCTCAGAATTATTCAATTCAATGGACGGGCAAACCCCGAGCCTTAATAAAGTGCAGAAACTTCACTATTTACTGAATTGTTTGAAAGGAGAACCACGAGATATGGTAAGTAACATACCAGTTGTTGATATAAATTACGAAGTAGTGTGGGACTTGTTGGAGAAAAAGTATAAGAGTGTACGGCTTACCGCTACCATTCATGTGCAGAGAATCTTACATGTTCTGCCAATAGATAGTAAAAATGATGCATCCTACTTTGCATTCATTTGCACAGTGGAGGAAAACCTGAATGCTCTGAAGGCGTTAGATTTTCCAGTTCACAAGTGGGATTTCCTACTTCTTAATATACTACTAGAGAAACTTGATGCCCCCATGAGACAAACTTTCGAAATGTCTCAAGAAGATGAAATACCATCCTATGTCCAGCTGTTGAAGTTCTTGCAGCGCAAGTCATTTGCTGCAGAACATGCACAGTTGTTAGCACCCATTTCACCCAGGTCAAACTTCTATAAGGCAGGAAGTCAAAGCAAACCATTCATTGCAGGATCTAGTAAA
>PNEQ01034241.1:0-65099 GCA_003012365.1 Medauroidea extradentata
ACACACACACACACACACACACACACACACACACACACACACATATATATATATATATATATATATATATATATATATATATATATATATATATATATATATATATATATATATTCAACGTGGCTTTGCAAGGTAATGTTAAACCCTGAGAGAGAAGGGAACGGCAGCTGTTTCGGTTCTTATGTAACTGCTTCGTCACTGTGTGTTTACCTACGATAAGAAAACACATCCAAGACGATGACGAAATTGTACTTTCTGTACATGAAGCAACAAGAGAAAAATATATTTCCATTACCTCCGACATAGCTAAAACCTTTCTCATGATTCTGTATCTTAAAACACACATGCCTTTTAATAGGAATCCAATATAGAGGTGTGAATTGGACTTTGTTACATTATCCCGTCTAAGAAAACGACAGGGTCACCGCTGAAATGTCTACAGGGCATACGATCGGGGAAGAAATTGCTGCATGCCCGTGCAACGAATAGCGCGCTGAGGTGATGCTGAAGCCACACTTATCTCTTCATTGATGTTTCCTTCGTTCACACGAGCGTACACTTCACTAAGCTACCGCCCAAATGAGGCCGAATTCCCAGCTTGCCTAACGATGTGCTCAGATTCGTTACGCAACAGATTAATCGAAAACATCTCGAAGTGCGTGAGTGACGTCTGTTTAGAGATGGCATTCAAACAACTTTACATGCATGTAAACGATTTTAAGACTCTCCAATAACCGAGAAACATGGTTTTCTCGTGGCTGAAAACAGGGAATATTGGGATTTTTGCGGTCGTTTATAGATATGTCGAATTTTATGCTGAACGTTATTATGAATACGTACGTTTATCACCCTGAGGTGCACGTAAAACTATTAGTTAGCATAGGTATTCCTCATATTCTTGTTCTTCTTATATTTCCTTAATTTTCTCAACCTTTATTTCATGATTGGAAAGTCATATTTCTAGTATTCATGCAGTTTTCAGTTTCAAGTTTCTTGCTGTTGTACTCTTGGGTGCAAACATATACTCAGGGCCAGATTTACCACTAGACCTGGGTCTAGGGCGCAATTTTCATAGGGGCGCATTTTTAGCTAGGAGAAAATGTGAAGACTTTCCCACCATTATTTTTAAAAGTGTCAATATGGCGACGAGTAAAAAAATTTTTAAATGGCATTACTTTTGGCATTGTTGACTTATGGTATCTCTATTTGTTTTATCTGCTGTATGGCCAATCCAGCTATTTATTTTAAAATAATTGCGTAATTATTAAGCTAAATTGTTATTGTGTTATTGCTAATATTATACATAGCGAGGGGACAGAGCAGAGTAGTTTTAAATAATGTGATGCTGAAACGAGGAAAGAACGCTAGTTGTTAAGGAAGGATGGAAAACAGAGGCTGCGAGGGCGCTTAGGCTGGCGTGCCCAGGGCGCCTAGAAGTTTAAATCCGTCCCTGCATATAGGCGTTGATATTTTGTCCATGTATAGTCCTTGTAGTTGTCAGAGTTGACTTGAGTTGGTGTTGAACATTATTAAAAGGTTATGTTACGTGCCCCACACCTTTACATAAACACAACATTGTAAAATGCCAGCGACACCAACTAAATAACTCGTAGATGCAAACTTTCGTACAGAAGTCTGTACCTAGTTCAGTGACTTGCGCCTAGAGGCTAGGGGATACGTGATGTGAGAGCAGGGTCAACCTTTTGTTCTTCCGCAGTTCTAGGCCTCGTGTGCGAAAAAGACATCCATCACGTGGCTAAATTTAGGCGGCTCCGTAAATCAACTACGTTTATGTGTGAGATACATTAAATTGAAGATGGAGCGGTAAGGGTTCTGCTGACCTGCGTATGTAATGTAGTTTCACTTCCAATCGGACACACACAAACATTGCATGCTGTGCTGTAGTCATTATTTATTTTTCAAACTGTGGCTACACTACTTCTTTTGTAGAAGCATGTGCATGGTGTAAAACGTAACGCGTGTTCATACCGTTTTGTTTTAATTATCTGGTAAGTATTTTTCCATCTACTGAACGTTTAGTGCCCTTTTAAGAGATTCGGCGTTCGTGCTCCTAATAAGCGTGCTGAGACATAATTTCGTAGATATATAAATGTTGTTAAGTGGTTTAATCAAAAATTGAATAATCTCAACTCGCTGTAAGACATTACAAGCGCAGATAGGTTTCGCTAGTACGATTTCGTTTGTAAAATCATTGTTTGCTAGTGTATCCGTGTTTCTGTACATAATGTGATAGTAATAGGGTTTTTTTTCTGTCAGAAAGAACATCAAATTTTCTACAAACCACCCCGTTTGACTTTAGTCTATCGAATGTATTTGAAAGTGAAAAAAAAAAAAAAAAAAAAAAGAGCGAAAATTGTTAAATATGGCATTTTTATGGATTCGGCGCTCAGTACCGTTAAAATTACGAATAAAATTTCACCCAAACACCTGTACTTCAGACCTCTAGCTTTCGATACATTCAGTGATATCATACTGCTTCAAGTGTAATTTCCATCGTATTGGACTACAGCGAGCGTGATCGATATCCGGAAGCGCGTGGGCTTGAAGGTCGGTTTTCGCTCTACGTCTCTACGCTCAACTAGCGTCTGAGGTCAACTCTTAAGGTCCTTCCGTATATAGTTTGCGTTTGTGTGTGTAAGGCGGAAAATCGATGGCGTGATATGGGTGCCGCTGTGGTCAAACTATTTTACTGGTGGATATTGTGTTGTTTTTCGAATCCGATGTTGGTTTTTCTCAGGCACGACAGTCTAAAAAAGTTCTTTTTGAGAGGCATGAAAATGATGTTTCTAAAAAAAACCTTCCGAATATTTAAATGTGTAGCGACGTAGTTTGCAGTGTGTGTGCTTTTTGTAGATATACAAATTTAATGTACGTTAAATAGTTTCGTAAGAAAAAGAACAGTCGTAGCTTGCTACAAAGCAATTGAAGCGCAGTTAGGGAGGCCCCTTAATGCTGGACCGCAGGGTCCTTCATCGCTGGAGAGATGACGCAGGTGTGTTAGATAGATCTAGCCAGCTCGCGGCGAGGCCACATCCGTCAACTGCTACTGGGAACAGGTGACATCACAATTACCTCCCGGTGAACATGTTTTCCTCTCTCACAACAATGCCTCAGCTTGTTGACTTAATCACGATGACATTTCAAAAAATATAGTTGCACAGGTGATTCAGAAGTCACGCCGTCGGGCGGCGCCAAAGAAAACATCTCGTAGCACCTTAACTGTTCGCTTCGACTTGTTTACGCTTGCTTATTCCATCGTGATGTGCGTCGTCAACTACTTACGATTAATTATATAAACAGAAATTGCATTATAAATATTGTACCTTTTGTACATTTTATTTGTGTTACCTTTCGTAACTTTAGAAGGAAAATAAGTTTAGGATCTTATTTATGAAGGAGACGTTCCAATTGTAAATTTAGCATATGCTCCTAATCTAAAATATTTATGTTATATATCGTTAACTCGGCACTTAGTAGTATTCATTTCAAGCTAGTAACATTTAAATTTTACCTCACAGAATAAAAAATAATAATGCACTGACAGTTCTAGAGACATGTTTTTCAACAACCGAAATTTAGAGAAAAGCGTAAAGAATCGATATAAAATGACAAATGTTTATTTCTGCCAAGACTCAGCACCGACCATCGTGGAGCAATGGTTAAACACTCGCTTCGCACCCCGGCTATGGCCATCCTGATTTCGGTTTCCCAGGGTATTCCATAAGCACTCCAAGCGAATGCTGGGACGTTTCCTTAAACAGGTCCTGGCCGACACCCTACCTCCTTTCCCCTTGTGTACCACTACCAATGCCTTGCGCTGTTCGAGGGCATGTAAAATGTCCAAATACTAACTAGGCCCAATTATGTTTACTCACAAGAAAATATTTTCTAAGACTACAAGGGAGGGAGTAAGAAGGCAGTGGCCTTAAACAGTTGTGTTATGATGATGGGAGTATGAATAGGGCTAGAGGGAGTGGGTTTAGTTCAGACAGATCCTGACAGGAATGTCAGTGGAATGTGTGAGTGAAGGCTGAGTTGTTGACGAGATGAGATGAAGTAGTGAGAAGTATCTAGTGACCTTGGACAGACATGCTGAAAATGGATGAGGATTGGAAAGAGGTAGGGGAAAGACCAAGTAAAACCGCACATTTAGGCCAATACAAAACCGAGTCAGTTTCTTAGTACCTGTGGTAGGGGTAGAGTGCCGTCCGCCATGCATTATAGTAGTAGAGGGCCGAAGAGTGAACCTCTTGCATGAAAGTATCAAAAATATTTGATTAAATTAACTGTTTGAGTCATTAGATTGATATTATCGGAAACCGATCGAGTACAACTAAGCTGGTTAAGTTTTTTGAGTTGTAACTAAATTCTAGGTTTTGCATTTAAATAAAATATTAGATAAAATTTAATTTTTACTAACTACACATTTTTTTGTAAATTAATAATATCGTTTGACTGTATATGGAAACTGCCTAATTTATGAACATTATTCACATTGAAGTTATACACAAACAAATAAATTAACTGAATAAATTTTCAAACGTAATTAATTTCCTGTTGCATAAACCATTAAATTGTTTAGATATGTCTGTCATAAACAAGAGAATGGTCTCCGTTTTAAAAACGATTGGATACTTAAAATATAGCCGGAACGAACGAGAAGGTGAAATAAAGAAAATTTCACACGACGTTTGAAAATTTTGACGAACGTTTCGAAATATTTTAGAGGACGAGGTATAGGTAGGGCCCGGTAGTTTTCGCGAAAAGATTTTTGCCCCACTTTGTTTCAGTGTCTTACGTGCACACCTGCAGTTCAACTTCATGGCTATTGACGGAGTGTTTTTGTGCAGAGTCGTTATTAATTTGACTGTGCCAATCAGTACACGGGTAACTGTCACACATCACGTCTGTGATTTGCGGGTTTAACCTCCACGCGCTGGGTGTTACGGCATCCAATCACTGACCACATAGCAGAGATGCAGGTGCGCACGTAAGGCACTGAAACAAAGTGCTGCAAAATTCTTTTTGCGAAAATTACCGGGCTCTAGGTATAGGTCACACAAATCCAGCATGCTCGCCTAGATTCCTTGACGTGGCGGGTAGCACATGATTTAGCGACAACCACCTTCCGGCCAAAACAAGCATAACTATACTATTCTTATGAATTTTGAAAAAGGACGAAGGTGGTAGTGGTTGTCGGTTACTTCCGGTCCATTGGGTTGTGTTCGACTGCTGCTAAAGTTTCATGTTGGTAATGACATAGGAGTCTGGGATAGAAAGGTGAAATAATTGTTTTCCTGAAATTTGCATTGTTACTTGAAGACAGAACATGTTTAGTACACAGAAATATAATAATCGCTTAATATCGCAGACACAGAAGACTTACAAATGAACCATTGAAATAAATAATAAAATAAATAATAAAGATAAATAAAACCGTTTAGAAAATAAAACCCATAATCAAGCGAACAAAAATGAATAAGAATATAAATAAGTAAATAACTAAAGAAATGCTATAGTATAAATAGATTAGCGGTACTTTTGCACGGTAGTTCAGCGTTGGTTCGTTGTGAAGATAAGACATTTGATGCGCGCTTCAAGGTCGCTCTTATAAGTCCGTCACTTGTGAGCTTTTAACGTGCGTGCAGGCAGCGCCCTAAATATGACTTGGAACAAAGCATGTCTAGCGCCGGACAAAGCTGCCAACTTCTTCCACTCGTCATTAATTTTCCCGCGGGTGGGAATATATCTTGTAGGAGGGCACAGCCAATTAGCGTGTCTCATCGAGGGAAGACTCATTAACTTAGGTTTTTCATTCATTATCATCTCGGAGAATTACGTCTTCTGCTCGCGTGGCTAACGTTGTAATCGCTTGCAGTCACGATGCATGATATGCTGCGAGAAAATTTAATTTATGATCGACGCTGTCTGCACCGTTCCTCGGATTGATTGCTGTGGCTGGGGATACATCAGTATCATACAAGCACACGATCACACACGTACATGGGCTAGCATCGTCATTTTTACATCTTAATTTCTTAAATACACAGGAAACTGTCTGATATTCTGTGGTAAATTTACTATTTTTTCGACTATGTTTATTCTCTTGTAAACGTGCGTCGTGAAGAAATTTAATGATACTAAATAAACGCCAGAACCAGGCATTGCTTTTCCAATTATTTAGATTTTCTAAAACCATATTTACAAATTTTCAAAATGAAAAGTGCACGGTAAAGCTATGTTAAAAATTCGTTTTTGAGTTTAGTCTCTTTTACATCGGATAACTTACCAAAATAATTATTTTCGTTTGTGACTAGTACAGTGATTATGATGGTGACTCATCCGAAGAATTTTGATTAGTTATTTGAAGAACAGGTTTTTGGTACACTTAAAATAATTCAAGGCATAGTACTATGAACGTACAACATAATTCATACTTGTGAGCGTATATACCATGAGTTCAAGATAGTCCGTGGTAGAAATAACTTTAGAATTATGGATACCACACGTTGACCAAACAATAATTCCTTCCAAAAATGTATAAAACTTATTTCACTACACACATGGCTGTGTGAGCATCCGTTACGTTTAAACTAAACCAGAATACCTTGTTTCGTTTCTTTCGTTATTTATCCCATGTTTACAAATTCAATCAAAAAGTTGTTGAATTTGAACGCTTAAAAAACATAGAGAACTTTTCGAAACGTAACAAAATTCTGTGGAATAAAAAGCTATTAAAATGACAGAAACGACTGTGACACGGAGTACGAACACGCTGGTTTGTAGTAAAATGTTATTTTCCGAAACGAGAAATTCAGTTTAACGAAAGAAAAAGGAAGTAAATTTTACCTACTCCGAAGTTTGGTCATGTAATTAGCTACCAGTATCTCGCACAGAGCACTCTGCGAGAAAACAAGAATTTATTGTCACTCTGACTAGTCGTGTGGTCGTATGGCTTGATATCAAGTGACTACTGAGGTATTACATGAAATATTACACGATATCACTAGTTCTACAAATTATTACATACCTCTGTATCTTTGTGTATAAAGCGTTTAATCAATATTCTCAAAACTCGGGCGTTGTTTTTCACGTTACTTTACTCGGTCTTGGAAAATATTGGGGTAACATTTTCTTTTCTGATTTTCCACAGAATTGATTTGCTAGTTATGCTCTTGTTTCCAGAAATTCTGTGTAGGCTGTCAGTACATTTAACAGTTCACAAATAGGCCTATATACAGACAAGGTAAAGTTAAAAACTTTTTAGTAAAAATTTCTGATCTTTAAGCAGCTAGTTGTTAGATCGTTGGCATTATTGGTTTTGTGTGTGGAGTTGACGTGTTAAACGGGTAGCGGAAAGTACGCAGTAGACATGTTTTCCTGCATCTTTACTGGCATATTGTTGGCAGAACCTGTCCTCCTGTACCTCAGCCCTAAGCGTAGACCAGGTGTACATACCGATGAATGAAGTTAGGAGATGTGTCAAGTCTCACCAGCCTGCAGCCGTCAATACTATCAGTCTAGAGTCACCATGATCTCAGAACCTTTACAAGTTAATAGCCGTGAAACATGTGTGCATATAGACTTGAGTAGGATCATAATTTACAAAGCAGGCAATACTGCAAATGTTGTGTTGCTAAAGCCGCCGCTTTCTATTGTCCATCGGATGTTTCCTTCCTCGCGGGCCAATCATCTCACGACGTGTACGCACCTCACTTCACAGTTTATCTATAATTATTTTCTGTCGTCAACGACTTGTGAACTGATCTCTGCATTGGACGTAAAATTAGTACACAATCTGTAACAATTAATGGCCTTCAAGTGGGGAAATATCGTAATTTTATGTTTGTATGAAATAATATTGGTTTTGTACACGTTAGTTGGGATATTCCTCTTACAGTTTTATAATAACGGCATTTCAAAGTCAAAAGTAAAATTATATCCCACATGCTACTGCTTGACGGAGACCACCGTAGCTGAATGGTTGGACCTTTCGTCTCCCTCCAAGGCGATCCGAGTTCGATTCCCGCCGGCGGTATCAGTCCCCGGATTTTCGCGTGTTGATACCGTGCCGGACTACGCCACTGGTCGGCGGGCTTTCTGGAGATCTCCCGTTTCACACACTCTCTCATTCCGGCGCCGCTCCATACTCACCTCAAGTCACCACTCACCAGCGCCAAAGACCAAAATCTCTCTCTACTTCACACACTGACACACATACACACACATACACAACTGCTTGACGTACGTTAAAACTCATAACAAAATATTTTTGTATAAAAAATTGTCACATGTAGCCAAAAATTCAACACATTTTTTTTTTTAATTTTTTTTTTTTTTGCATTGGGTTTTACATAATTCAAGCACTAGTAGTACATGACACTTAGATTCAAATTAGTATTTTCAATTAATAATGTTGCTTGATTTTCTCAGTGGATAAGAACGAAAAACAAGCAAATTTTGACTTTGAAATGCCATTGTGGTGAGCTAACTGATGGTATTTTTTCTTGTAAAACAAAAATATATTTCCAAGTTACATGTAAAAAAAACTAATAGTATTTCATACAAACATAAAGTTGCTATTTTTCCCCACTTGAACGTCTTTAAGGTTGTTTCCTAAGCTACTGCCTGCCATACACAAGAGAGTGTATATTTAGTGGTTCACCATCCACCCACAGAGCATGATATGATTACCTGTTTAAAGGAATAACGACAATGCCGTTAACGTTTATATACTGACGATACATGCATATTTCTCATGGGATAGGATACACAATCTGCACAAGTTCCGCGACACATGACTGATGTGATTTATGTACAATTGTGACGCGCAACTGTAAATAATATGGCTTGGTTGTTTACGTATGCTAAGGCCATTTACACGTCATGTTTCAAATTTTCGAACTAATCTACAAGCACTAAGAATAGGATCCTAATGTACATTACATTTTTGCTACGTTATGATTAGACATGCTGGAAAACCGCAAACATTATTAAAGTCTTCATAATCGCCAATGGACAGTAGTAGCTTTAGTCTACTATTATTGGACGATGCAATTTGTGACACGTGTGAACCGTTTTCGGACAAATCACACACGTTCTGAATTAAAACTGAGCGCTTCTGGTTGTTACGGACCTGAAAAATTCGCGTTTTCTTTTAGGAACAAGCTAGGATTACAAGAACTGTAAGTACGTATCAATTCCACAGGTCCTTGACTTATTTGACACCTCGTGTAAGTCACAGAACCAATAATATAAATTTAACTAAACGCAGGCCCATAGCACTGTGTCAAGGTGCAGCCAATGAGCAGCTGACGTTTGCTGGAGTGCTGATATATTCTTGGAGACTAGCAACAGGTTAGTGAAGCTGCGATTTTTTCCAGTCTTTTCTGATTATGCGTAGGGACCGGAAGTTTTCGCGAGCATTGTTTTTGTACCAGTTTGTTTCAATGTCTTACTTGCACATCTGCAGCTTTGCTTCATGGTTATTGACAACGTGTTTTTGTGTAGGTGAGTCAATTATTTGACTGTGCCAATCAGAGCAAAGTTAACTGCGACACAAACTGGAGCTAACATCTTTCTGCGAAAACTGCCTGTCTCTATTTATGCATGTTAACTAAAGACCACGGCCGTAGAAGAGCAGGTCTGGACACTCGCCTGGAAACTTGACCCCCTTGCTGTTTGGCTGTAGTTCACCAAGTTACCGAGAATATTGAGTTTTATTGGCGCTGCAGTTAGGGCGATCGGACTCTAACTCCGCCCACTTCATAAACAATTTATCAAAACTTATTTTATGTCAATTTATGAAACACTCCCTTCACTCGCAAATTTTTAAGTAAAGGCTCCAACAATCTTTATTTACTTTATAATGTTAACAATAATGGAAAAAAGTGGGCGGAGTTCGAGTTCGACCGCCCGGATTACAGCGCCAAAAAGTACAACATTCTCGGTAACTTGACGAACTACAGCCAAACAACAAGGGGGTCAAGCAAAATACATTGGTAGATAGGCGAGCGTCCAGACCTGTTCATCTACGACCGTGCTAGAGACACAGTGTTTAAAATAAACGATACTCAATATCGATACAAATCATTTCCTGTTATACATAGCACGTTAGAGCAATGATGATGTAAGGAATGAGGCCGGCCTGTGTGAGGTGCTATCTCCTCGTAAATCGGCTTTTATAACAACTTATTAACCTGAAACCTGACCGTACAGAGACAGTTTTTATTTAAACATGTTGGCATTAATGTGGCGATGTACTTATGTTCGCTTAGCTATTTAAAGCTGCCCATAACTTTCCTGAAACTGTGGTATTTCGTACATAAGTAAGATAAACGATCGTAAAATTGAATTTTATCGGTACTCGATCCATAACTTTCAGTTTAGAATTATTCCCCGATAAATAAGTTTCGTCGGGTCGAGAAGTTATGGGAGTTTGATTGATGTTGCTGCTCTTTCCTGCCGAGAAAGGATCTGGTTATATAATCCTGGTTGTTCCGGGTGAGAACATACGCAGTCAACGCCCACTTCTGCAACGGAAAAATCTGATCTGTTCGATGCGTCATGTTTGAGCGAATCGTTTAGGAATGAATCAGAAATAATCACAGATGTTAACGTCTGCTTACCGGAAAAACTAGTTCGGTGACTGTTCAGGCGTCAAATGCTAGTTAGCTTGTCTGTTTCTTTTATGGCGTTGAGCACACTGAATCTATAACCGAATCTATGAAAAGGGACGGAGCAGCATGGTTACAAGATGTCCTCTAACTTTTACAAGAGGGATAAGTAGGTACTTAAAAAATATATTAGGAGCGTACCGAAGGGCCTCGAATGAAATGCAGGCAGAACTGGGCGCCTGCTTGCCCCGAAGGATGAAATAAGAGGACATGGCAAACAAAACACTGCTGAAAGGATCAGTTTACAAACGCAGGCTTCGCAAAGCCAATTTGTAGAAATAATTAAAAAAAAAAAAAGCAGCTCTAGTCCACGGCCGTAGAACAGGTCTGGACACTCGCCTGGAATCTTGACCCCTTGTTTGGCTGTAGTTCGCAAAGTTACCGAGAATGAGTGCGTGTTTAGCGGGCGGTCGGGCTCAAACTCCGCCCACTTCCCGTTCACTTTTTATCAAAACGTTTTTTTTTTTTATCAATTTATGAAATTCTCCCTTCGCTCACAATCCTAAATTATGGCTTCAGCAATCTTTACTTACTTTATAATGTAAACACTGGGAAAAAGTGGGCGGAGTTTGAGCTCTACCGCCCTAATAGTGGCGCCAAACACTCACATATTCTCTGTTACTTGGTGAACTACAGTCAAACAACAAGGAGGTCAAGCAAAATACATTAGTAGATAGGCGAGTGTCCAGACCTGTACTTCTACGACCATGCTCTAGGCAATAGTTTTTGCCAACTTTCAAGACAAAATATGTTCTCTAATAACGTATTTCTGAAGAACAATAGCTAACTACGAATTCTCGTACGTTTGCCTTGCGGTGCAACGGATTACACTAAACATCGTTCTGGGTAAATGTTTGTTCATAAAGTTGACATATATCATTATCTATTTTTTTTATTTTGTAGTTTTTCCATATTGACATTCAAAAACGACCATACACTCTTAAGTGAGGCCCAACAATCGTGAGGCGCTCCAAAGATGTCCCACTTATCTTACTACTACTGTCATGTCCTGTCAATCATAAGCAGAGACACGCAAAATTCGCTCTATTTTCTGACAGCTGACTAGACTCCAAGTGACTACAGTCTCGTTCGACGTCTCGCGTAGGCCCATATTGCCGTGACTTGCCGCGGAGAGTGCTCACACGGTAGAGATGCCGATCTCTGTAAAGACGCAACACTCGTAAATGACAACACATAAAAGTACGTAGCCAATTGAATCGCAGATTATGCTCTGTTATGTACAGGAAAGTGAAGTTTAGTCTGCTACCAAATGATAACGCGAATTTCGCATGTCTCTAATTATGAGTGTAGGTTAAAATCCTGAGCAGTCAAAACAAGATTCTACGTTACTTGACGTAACACACATAAAATAATACCTGGACTTGGAGCGCAAGATGGGACGTTCTCTGTGCAATGTTGCCACATTGTGCACGTAAAATGTTGTCGTACGATATTTTACCACTAACATTTTCGTCTCTAATTTAGCCTAGGATTAGTTTATTATGCGGTTGTTTCTGAACACTACATATTTTAACATTTAGATCCTTATCTTCGTTCATGCCGGGGCACGGAGTTAGGCAGCTCCCTTAAGGCCTTGATCTTTAATATATTTCAAACAATTGCAATTACTTCGAATATTTTTTAACCAAATGATTTGAAAAAATCTGAGACTGTGAACATTCATACGATACACAATTTCACAGAGCGATTCTCAAAATAATGTTACGTTTGCTAGTAAATAATTATTTTGCTTAATTTTGGCTTATTTTGACCACAAAGTATGTGATATTTCAAGGGCAAAAATCTAAAAATCCGTTTGGTGTATTGGAAAAGAAAAATTCAGACACAAGCGGCGATATATAAGTGATAAACTGTAAGACCGAATTTTTGATAAATTTATATTGATTTTCGGATATATATATATAGAGCCACGATTTTATGGCGAAAAGATTATTGCAACATTTGGTTTCGAAGCGTCATGTGCGTACCTGCAGCTCTGCTATATCGTCTGTGATTGGATGATTTTACTCTCACTGGCCTTGGCAAATTAGAGACGTACATACTCACAATAAGCTTATTCTTATTGGTGCAGTCAAATGAGAAACGTGTCTGAACATAGATACGCTGCCAATAACCTTGAAACAGAACTGCCGATGTGCACGAGAGACACTGAAACAAAGTGGGGCAAAAATCTTTTCGCGACAAAATCGTGGCCCTATATATATATATATATATATATATATATATATATATATATATATATATGTGTGTGTGTGTGTGTGTGTGTGTGTGTGCGTGTATTCAAAACCACTGCAAAACTAAAGAGCGAGACCTTAAGAGCGTCATTTAGTTGGACATATTATGCGTGTCCGAGCCCAACAGCCGCCAGAATGGTAATGACAATCCAGTCACGTGTGCCAGATACAAACACCGTCCAATTATGCGTTACTTATTCAGTTAAGTTGGCCTCCGTAACGTTGTCGGTTAGGCGCTGGTCTACGGTGCGAGATGTCCTGGGTTCGAATCCCGGCTCGGACATGGATTTCCTGTTGTACCGTCACCTCACTTCACCCTCATTGGCTATTAAGACTTTGTTGTTAAAGCTCCCGTAAAACCATCTCACCTCTCCTTATTAAGTTATAACTAGGGACCCTTGTTTTTCGCGAAAAAAATGTTGCCTCACTTTGTTCCGTTGCCTTACGTGCACATCTGCAGTTCTGCTTCGTGGTCAGTGATTGAATATTTTAACTCTCACGAGCCTTGGGATTCTACTGGTAAATCACAGACGCGTGGTGTTTCAGGAACGTTATTGTAATTGGCTCAGTCAAATGATGCACAAATACACGCTGCCAATAACCATGAAGCATAATTGCAGATGTGGACGTAAGTCACTGAATCAAACTGAGGCAAAATTCTTTTCGCGAAAAAATAGGGGTACTTAGTTATAACGTGTGAATTGCAAGATAAGACTGTTAAGGGCGCGGCTACCACAATTTTCATCACCAATTTATTATTTTTTATTTTTACCAGATATTTTTTTTTTATTTTAGACACAAAATGTGACTAAATTTGGCTATTATGAAATTTTTTTTATCTCTCATAGTTTTCGCTTAATGGCTTGTTAAAGTCATATTTTGCATGTTTCCGTTTTAACGACTACACTAAAACCAACTTATATACCAAACTCAAAAAAATCACAATGGATAAAGACATTTCTTGCTACAATGTCACGCTCACAAAATGAGAAATAAAAATTATCTGTATTTAAAAAAATATTACTGAATTTTTAAAATTATTATTTTCAATTTCAGCATTTTTTAAAAACACAAATAATTTATATTCTTTATTTTTATGAGCATGGCATTTTAGCCTGCAATGTCTTTATCCACGGTGATTTTTTTTTTAATTCGGTATATCAGTTGGTTTCCGTGTAGTCGTTAAAACGGAAACATGCAAAATATGAATTTAACAAGTCATTACGTGAAAACTATGATAGATAGTATCTGGTACAAATAAAAAATGGTGATGAAAATTTCGGTAAACTGCGCTCTTAACCGTATTATTATATTTACAAGCGGATATTGCTAAAACCGTTAACTATAATTAGATGAAGAAAATTCAGAGTTATGGGTGGTACGGGCTTCTCAATTCTCCAGTGTAGATGTGAAAGGCACACTACTCGCTATGGCGAGTATATATTCATATGCACCAGGTTACAAGTGACTGCACACAATAAAACGTTTTCGTTATAGTAAAAAAGTTATTCTTTAAGAATGTTTAGCTTCCGGTGGAACAATATTCCTTCTATTACAGAAAAATATAAAAACTTATACTCGATGTTTTTACATTTTCCTTGAATTTGTTTTATTTTAAATTATTATCAGTTTCTTTGTAGAAAGCATAATAATTTTACCAACATAAAACTGGTGTTGAAAATACTACAACACTTTTCACTATAAATAATTATATTAAACTACCTCTACAGTAACACAATTCTGTTACTATTGCTGTGACCCTGAAACAAAGGATTTCCTTTCGGCAAAGTTCTTTGCGATGGGTCATATTTTAACAAAATTTCTCTTTACAGCAACAAACACTTTTATAGCATAGAAAGCGTTTTAAACTGAACACAAGTGTAGGCTTTTCGCGGTTAGGTAAGCATTTTGTACGCCCAGAAAAATATGTTATTTCCAATCACATTCCTTCCCTATGCAATACTTTCCATGTAATCATTAAACCCTGCGAACGTATTATATGGCTCAGATAATCAACGATGAAAAACACATCCTAAATGTTTATGGAAATATTTCAACCACTTTCCGTACTATACTTCAGTTTGTAAACATAGCAATTAATTATCGCTGTTACTTTACAAGTCTAGTTATTTAGGCCTACATATAATTTTTACAATTATAATTAGATCCAGTGTGTTTTGGTGAGAATGTTTCTGCATCCCTTGATTCAATGCCATACACGCACATCAGCACTTCTGTGCTTCATGGTTATTAGCAGAATGTACTTCAGCATATGTGTCGCTCGTTTGGCTGTGCAATCGTAACAAGGTAAATGCGACACCACATGTCCGTGATTAGCAGGTAGAACAACAAGACGTTACCTTAATAGTAAAACCTCGTAACTCCATTTCGCATCCATTCAGGAAAAAGGAGATAAAAACTATTTTATTTCCGTCAGACTGAGAAGAAGTACATAATTTTGTACAACAGTATTATAAATGAAATTTTTATAACTACTTTTAATAATATATATTTGTAAATACCTTATTATAAGGGTTTAATAGGGCTCGAATGTCCAATCTTCATAATACGGAGTTACGCGATTTTACTATTGAGGTAACGAAGACGTTGACATCCAATCACTGAACAAGAAGCAGAGCTATAAGTGTCCACGTGAGACATTGAAACAAGCTGGAGCAGAATTCTTTCCACAAAATTCACTGGCTCTATTCATAATGCATAGAGACTAGAGCCATGAACTTTTCGCGAAAATAATTCTGCCCTACTTGTTTCAGTGCCTTATGTTCACGTCTGCAACTGTGCTTCATGGTTATTGGCAGTGTGTCTGTGCGAAGTAACGTCTGTCGTTTGACTGTGCCAATCACAATAAGGTAACTGCAACACCACACGTCTTTGATTTGTGGGTAGAACCTCAGGACATATGAGAGAACATCAAATCAGTGATCATGAAGCAGAAATGCAGATAGACACGCGAGACACTGAAACAAATTGTGACAAAATTCTTTTCGCGATAAGTTCATGGCCCGAATAGTGACACACAAAATACATTTAATATTAGTTATTATGCATGAGGAAAGACTTCCTGACATAACTACGAACAGCTAACGCCGTAGATTTAACTGGAAAACCGTCCATCACTCCGTTGTGTTCTACAAACACCCAGCGACTACGAACGAGGGATGTCGACGAGTTCGTTACCCGGTTGCAAGGAGTCGGACTGTTCTGGCTGATGTCATTTGTTCTTTGGCTGGCTGCTGCCTCAGTGGGAAACCGGTTTTCACTGTTATTTTCGCTTCCCACGACCGGTTCCTTGTGTTGTCCAGGTTTGATGTTCGAGGGCCAGTCGTACGAGGTAAGTGGTACAAACCTGCGAGAAGGATATGCCTGGAGCTTCTGTGCGTGAACTCACAAGTACTGGACACAAGTGCCTTCGACAAGTGAGAGTGAGTCAACAAGGAGGGCTTCGATAAGAACATTGATAGAGATTATGGTTAGAGGTGATTTATCGCGGGAAAAGTTGACTGTTTGCTAGACTTCAACGTAATGTATTCATTTCTTACGCTTTTATTTCTTCACTGGCGAGTCCCTACTTGACTGGGCCAATGACAACTCTGGTGCACTACTTCTGGACATCTGTGATTCGTCTGTGAACAACTAGACTGTGCCACATAACCGTTTTCAGAATACGCTGGTAGAAATCATTATTTCGATAAATCATCTTCTCTAATTATGGTATATCGTGAGAAAACTTGACTGCTTACTGAGTTCCAACACACGTTAAACCTACCAGAAGGTTACTAGCTTTATCCTGAACTAGGAATTGTTACCCTATTTGACTGAGCCAATAAGAATCCCGATAATGTAATATTTAATGCAAGTTAATGGACTGCAGACAGCTACGTTGCGTCAGACGTACATCACCAAACCATATATGCTGCAAGAAACAACAGCGTTTTCAAGGGTATGTTGGCAGAATTCATTTCCGCGATATACCGCCATCTCTAAACATTCATTTTACTAATATTTAATAAATTAAATCATTAACTAGAGTGATATTATACGCATCATTGTGTAGACTACTTAAGGCTCGGTTTCAGTCGCCATATTAAATTTTATTATTTTTAGTTTCTTTTTATTCTAAGAAGAAAATTGTTAAATATGCGAATATACC
The DNA here is from genome assembly GCA_003012365.1 of Medauroidea extradentata. Taxonomy (NCBI): domain Eukaryota; kingdom Metazoa; phylum Arthropoda; class Insecta; order Phasmatodea; family Phasmatidae; genus Medauroidea; species Medauroidea extradentata. Next base: position 17,124 of record PNEQ01034241.1, read on the forward strand.
TCAAATTCTATTTATATTTCGCTACAGTACTGGCTTTGCGTTGTTGCTGTTAACATATAATTACGCCGCAATGTGTGTGACAAACTTTTTTATATTCATAATTTGCCTGACAAATTGCGACCTAACCATACATTACTAGCTCCATTGCCATGTTTGTTTTGTAGCTCAAGGTAAATAGAATTTGCGGTATAGTTGCCGATTTAACACTTTTCTTCTCCGAATTCCAAAAAAAAAAAGGGAAAAATAATAAAATTCAATATGGCGACTGAAACCGGGCCTTAAGGGCACTGCCTACCAGCGTTTTAGTTAGAATCACAGAAGTGACGGACTTATAGGACGACCTTGAAGCACGAATCAAACGCTACATCGCTACAATAAGCAAAGCGCTGAGGTAGCGTGTAAGATTCTACCCGTTTCATTTTTACTATAGAACTTTAAGCAATGACCATATAATTTTAATGGTGTAAATTCTTCAGCAAAATCCAATGTACGATTCTATCTGAGTTTCACATACATCCGGTTAGTACATTTTTAAGTACGGCAATTTGAAGAGATTGTTTCCAACTGTGTTTTGACGGCTTAGACTCAGTGATTTTATAATTGTATATAGTCTTAACGATGACATTACGTCTTTATCCGCAGTTATTACTTTCTTTTCGTACGTTTGCACAGGGAGAAAATGTTGAATCGTTTCGTACAAAAACGTACTTAGGAATACACTGAAACGCATTTGAAGCGTGAGGTAGGCTGCGTCCTAAAGAAAGATCACTATCATCCATATTAGAACACTCCATTTTCGCTGTAAGATTTATGCAAGGAGATTTATCTAATTTATCTTCCTGACATGGCGCATACATAACTAGCTTTATTAACTGTTACACCTTCAGAACTTTCCTTAATTGTTGACTAGAAATCTTCATCGCTTACATAGTCTATGCCAGACTTAGGTCTAGTCATTAGAAAATTTATTCATTATTACTTTTTATATTTTCTCGTTGAAGGGAGCTAAGACCTAAGCGCAGTAAGCGTCGATCAGCCAGACGCATTAAGGGCCTATTCCCAGATTCGTGAAGTTAATATAGCCTAATAGCTAAGCCAAGTAAATTTTCATCAGTAGATAATGTCAGATGTTATGTCGATGTTCAGGTATCTACTACAAGGTAGCTACATCTGACAGTCATGTGTCAGGTTTTCAGCATTTTGAACATGCACAGAATTTTTTATCCTAATATTTCGGCAAATGAATTTACGTATTTTTTTTTTTGTCTCCAGCCACTGGGCATGATGAATAGAACGAGTCGTGACTGGGTAAGCAGGGATTGTTTGGCTCTCTGCAGTTGTGTGTGTGTGTGTGTGTGTGTGTGTGGAGAAAGCAACGGCGAAAAAAGACGGCACGTAATCAACGAGGAGACAATGTGGCATCGGCAGTGGAAATATAACATGCTGAAAGAAATGGCGTGCAAAAATTGCTGCGGTCTGCAACAACCGACAGTTGATAGGCGAGAAGTGTGATTGCTGAAATAAAGGACTAGACGGATGAGAAGGTTAGACAGGAATCAAGAAAATAAAGAATTTAGTTCATTGGGAATTTGCGAGGACGATACATTTCCACGTGTTTGGTGACTAAAGTAATGTGTTTACCGCCATTAGTGATAAAGACAAATATAAACTCGTGGTGAAGTATTCCTACAGGAGCATTTGATGTTCAGAATATCAACTTATATAACAGTAAGTTGGAGGAGAGAGTTTGTTAAGAACTGTGCTGCCAATACTTTTGGAACTTCTGGAACAGTTTGTTTCAATGCCTCATGTGCACATATGCAGCTATGCTTCATGGTTATTGGCAGAATGTATTATTGCACAGACGTGGCTCATTTGACTGTGCCAACATGTACAAGGTTATAGCGACACCACACGTATGTGATTTGCGGATAAAACCCCAAGACGCTGGAAACATAAAACACCATATCACTGACCTTGAATAAATAACTGCGACTGTGCACATAATGCATTGAAACAAGCTGGTTCATAACTATACTGTCCAAAATAAATGGCTCTAGTTATGTATCATTTTTTTAGCTCTGAAACAGTCTTATAAAATGTATTACAATTATTTATCACGTCGTCATGAATATGGACTTTGTAAGACTCAAATTCTTTCTGTAGGACTGCTCAAATCTGAAAACTGATTACTAAAATAGGCGCATAGTCTTCTAATGAATAACACCGTCAAATTATTAGACAGATGCACTCTTCGCTGTAGACTACGACAGTTTTGGCGAATGGGAGACATGGAATGAGTGTAGAGTTGTTTGGGGTCGCCTGCTGTCAATAAATGACGCGAATGTTACGTGTCTCCAAGGATGGCTTCAGTAGTAGTACACGGTACGTGCAGTGAGTGTTATGGCTTGCCTGGCGGTGCAGAAGAAACACGAGATAGAGGTCGGCGCAGCGACATAAGTAGGGAATTAAAAAAATTCGCGATTTATTTCGAGCACAAACTATATTTCCAACAACTGTAACTTTCTTTCAATTCCGCAATTGGCCTTTGACTTATTCGTAGGGACCCTTGTTTTTCGCGAAAAGGAATTTGCCTCACTTTGTTTCGGTGCCTTACGTGCACACCTCCAGTTCTGCTTCGTGGTCAGTGACTGGATATTTAACTGTCGCGAGCCTTGGGATTCTACCGGCAAATCACAGACGTGTGGTGTTGCAGGAAAGTTTTTGTAATCGGCTACGTCAAATGAGACACACAGACACGCTGCCAATAACCTTGAAGCAGAATTGCAGATGTGTACGTAAAGCACTGAAACAGACTGGGGCAAAATTCTTTTCGCGAAAAACGGTGTGTAGCTGTTGTCTGCTTCAATACACATATATTCTTGGAGGCTAGCCTACAGGTCAGTGAACCTGCAAAGTTGCCCAGTATCTAGAAGGCATTTTCGATAGTTCGCAAGCCGGAGTATGGTAGGTTACCTCAGTCACGTGACCAGCTTCTGACGACCACCAAGATCTTGATAAACGTCTGTAATGCTTATTAGGGTTTTAAGACGGCTAGAATACAAAAATATTCAAATGTACGTACATATTTTACACCTGTTAACTATTTTGCTAAATTAGGCCTCAACAGTACTTTCTGTACACGTCATTTTACTTACATTAATATAAAATATTTGTTTCGTTCCTGTTTCTTTGATATTTTGAATACAGGTCATTCAGTTAATCTTTGTTGTGGTTTCGGTTTTAAAGAGAGGTTGCTTTGCACCCTCATGTGTAACGTTACACTACCAGGTTAATTTAGTTCCATGTGAAAATTCTAAGATTACTTTCATGCAGTAATATTGTTACTATTAAAACTACTAATGGTGACGCCTTCAACAGTTTCAAATTTTACAAACTTTTCATTTGCAACAGACAATTGGTAATGCAAACTATCCCCGAAATTAGGCAAAGTATGGTATGTCTACTATTTACTACAATTATTCTCGCAAAATGACGACTTTCATCTGGTAACCACAGGGGCCGTAGTGGCCGAGAGGTCAGACCACTCGCCTCCCACCAAGACGATCCGGGCTCGATTCCCGGCGGGGTCGGTCCCCGTATTCTCGCATGTGGGAATCGTGCCGGACAATGCCGCTGGTCGGCGGGTTTTCTCGGGGATCTCCCGTTTCCCCCGCTCATTCATTCCTACGCTGCTCCACACTCACCTCATGTCACCCCTCACCAGCGCTAAAGACCTCGATGTTAAAGCGCTGACCAAAATATCTCTCTCTCTCTCTCTCTCTCTCTCTCTCTCTCATCTGGTAGCCACCGCTTTCCCGAGCAGGATACTTGAGAAGTTGATCGAGAGTCTGTCAGGTGAAGATTCGAATACAGGTACTCTTCACTCGGGTTGTGTTCCTAACACCTTAAATTGAAGTTTTGGCTTACCCTAGGATACCCTCGTGAGTTTTTGAAAACGCCTTAGGGCTGGAACCCTAGTGCCGGGGCGCCAGCGGTACTACCCAGGCGACCGGGTCGCACTTAATATTCCGACCGGCGCAGTAGCTTTAAAAGTCAAATTCTACCGCGTGGGTTTAACATTTCACAATTTCATCGCGAGGCAGGTTTCCTTAAACGTTCCACATTCCCCCCTCTGTCCCCACTCCTCCTTCCGCCGCGTCAGGCAAACAGACAACTTAACTACTAATGCATTTTCATTATTATAATTCGGTGGGGAAGGCGGGTGTAGGGGGAGGAGGGGGGAAATAATTTGTCAGGGGAGTACGGCGGCCACTTGTTGCGTGGCTGTTTACGACGACCGGTAGGGACGTAAATACGGCGTTGTGACCCTAGGGCTGGCCCCATGGCGAGCTGTGATACGTCGTGTCTCCGTTAAGATCCTACTTTGCCTCTCCAGCCTTGATGTCGCCCGCAGGCGAGATCATTAACATCTACAAGTACTCGCGAAACAATTCCTATCAATATCAGCTGCTCTGATATATAACACGAATAAAAATTACACTGCTGAAATAAACTATATTTAGGCCTTGCCTTCCTACTTCACAGGTACAGTGTTTAAACAAGAGATAACATATTTTAACAAATTTTTTTTCAATAGATTTCTGACGTAGGCCTAATGTATTTCCCAGGAAATTTCTTTAAGGATATTGCAATTAAATTTTTTTAATAATAATATTTCCTCATCATTTTTGTTAAATAGTAATTGTAAATTACAATTGACTTATATTAAAACTTTTGCGATAATTCTCATTGTAAACGTATTCTTCAAATAATTTCACGGCGAATGTTATTTATGGAAAGACTTATATATATATATATATATATATATATATATATATATATATATATATATATATATATATATATATATACCCTATTTTGTTCAACTTTTAAACCTCATTAACATTATGTGGTTTAATAATAATGACAAACAAAATAATTTTTTATTTAATAAAAAAATTTCCCGGGATATGAAAATAAACAAATATACCCAGTCAAAGCCGCACTGTAACTGTTTGCTTAAGATTCGTAATGTTTTCTGAAATGTAATATTTCACATTTCTGTAAAAATTTTCACTTATTGTCTACAGCTTAAACCGAAAAAATGATGATTATTAATTTTCAGTGTGCAAAGTTATTAACTCTTTAATTTCTCTTGGTTCTAAATGATACAGTATATAAGTCGTTTAACTTGATAAGTGTATGGGCTGAAGTTACACAATAAATATTCAAGCTTCCAATATTTTTTAAAATATCTAATTACTGCTGTTTAAGCTATACACTGTGTAGACTTTGCAAGTTGTTTAATAATTAAGAGCAGAACAATTTTGTACCAGTGATACAGTTTAAAGTATGCTGTCCGCGCCAGTGCTCGATAGATAAGAAAGTCTGTGACTAAGTAATAATGAAAGAAGGTGTACTGAAGTATCATATACAAATAGCCGAGCCTTGATTATCGTTACTAAGCAGACGAAAATGGTGAAAATTCGCTGCTATGGTGCGCCATCCCACTTAAGGTACGGTAAGTAGGTTTTACGTATCGTCGATAGAAAGGTCGTTAAAGACGATGACACACAACTTAGCCTAAGTCAGTGACAGGAGCTGGGAGAGTAGTTGGCCACGGCCTTTAGGAACCATGCCAGCATTTTCCTGGTACGATTTCGGGAAGTCATGGAAAACTGAAATCAGGATGACCGGAACCGGAGATCGAACCCGGATCATCCCGAATGCGAGTACAACGTGTTACTGTTTTGTCACCTCGCTCGTCTCCCTTAAGAATGTCGCTATTGGCTGGCCTGTCTTTATTCGCGGTAAATTCATTTCCCCCACATTTACATTCTGTTACTTCTCGTTCAGGCCTTGTTACCGAGTTTTGCAGTGATTTCGAAAATATTTTTTTATTGCTACCTAATACTCGTATAAAAATTTTGCTCCACAGTTTTGACACTTATATGTTATAATTTATATCTGAATTTTTTTTATATAAATGTACTGAAGGGTGTTTTAGATTTCATCGCCCAAAGTACAACGTTTTTTGTCGTGAAAATAAGCAAAATTGAAACAAATTTTTTTTTTTTTTTTGCTGACGAATAGTACATTATTTTTAAAACCTCATTCACAGTATTGTGCATCGTGTGACTGCACATTGACTCCAATTTTTTTTCAATTGTGTTGGTTAAATAATATTTGAGTTATTTTCACCAGTCTGAATAAAACTCAGGAACAAGCCATTAACTAACATTAATGACAGCTCTTGTATATGGCTAAGTATTACCGATGTTTTTCAGACATCTTCTTCGTGATTGGTAACAGCAGCAAACTCGTAACTGTATGACGTATTCTACAAGAATAGTGATCAGCTATTTCTGCAATAACAATGGTGCAGTGTACTTTTGAGTGAACAAATGTAAATGGATGAAACTAAGTTGGTATATAAACTATTGTCTAAACAACAATCATCTAGCAGAGAACTATCAGGATAAAAATTTATTTTCAATATTGGTAAAGTAATAGCTAGGGAACTGTCCAGCTTGCAGTCGTTTGCCAACATGCCTTTCAGTTATACTAATCTATGGATTTAAAAATTTAATCATTTGGAATCAAAACTACGTTTGCTATGATATCGTCGGCATAAAGAAACTGCACGGCAATTGGCTCATAATTAACTTTACGATGTTAGTGATTTGTTGGCAGTGAAATATCTGGATCACACAGTTTCGCAATGTCCGTTTGTTGTCATAAAACTGGCCTGACGTCTTTATTGTGATGGCTGAATACTTGCTTCGAGAAATATATAATGCCATTAACTGTTAACTGTATTTCGGCATGCTAGAGACACGGTATTATAGTGAGTGTAGCAGCCAACATTTCACCGACATATTGGTTTTATTGGGTGCTAATAAATTTGTTATTTTATGTAGGTTGAAGAGATGCAAAAATGGTAGCTGTGATTGTGGTGATAGAAAAAAAGAACATTTTCTCGATAGCCAGTAGACAAAAATATAAGAGATCCTTAAAGTAACTGATGTGCATTTTAAAGTGAATTAATTCTTTAATACTTCGAAAAAAAAAATTTATGCTATGAAACATCTTTTTTTCTAAAAATAAGACTCCAAAGATATGGTTACAAAAAAAACCGCAGCAGACGGTTTTTCACGGATATAACTTGTCCGTTTCACATCTGCGTTCGGTCACTGTTACACTTCACCTCATGTCACCTAGTAACTTCAATGGATCATGTGCAAAGTCTCCTTATCTATGGAAAATCTTAGTCACGACCACGGTCGTAGAAGAACAGGTCTGGACACTCGCCTATCTACCGATGTAGTTTGCTTGACCCCCTTGTTGTTTGGCTGTAGTTCGTCAAGTTACTGAGAGTGTTGTTATCTTTGGCGCTGCAGTCAGGGCGGTCGGACTCAAACTCCGCCCACTTTTTCCATTGTTAACATTATAAAGTAAATACAGGTTGCTGGAACCATGTTTTAGGATTGTGAGCAAAGAAAGTATTTCATAAACTGATAAAGAATACGTTTTGATAAATTGTTTATCTTAGTGGGAAGGAAATGGGTGGAGTTTAGTCCGACCGCCCTAACATCAGCGCCAATAAAACACAATATTCTCGGTAACCTAGTGAACTACAGCCAAACAACAAGGGGGTCAAGTTTCCAGGCGAGTGTACAGATCTGTTCTTCTACGACCGTGGTCGCGACGATCGGCTTCCATGCACGTTCTATGGTAGCATTCTATGATTTCGCGTTTTATTGTACCAACAGACGAAAAAAAAGATTGCTTCGAAATACATTTAGCATACTGTGAAATTATTATTTTTTAACGTAAATTTCCAACTTTTTGTTTACTGAAAAAAAAAAATGTTTGCCAAAACGAAACTGATTTTGTTTGACCGACAAAATGTAAAGTTTTGTTAGTTTGCCTACACACTACAGAAACTTATATTTCTTTATACGAGTAATGGTTACAAATAGTGAAGTTTAGTGAGTTCGAGGTAAGGTGAGAGTGTTTTACGGCCCTTTAACACCGATGCCTTAAGAGCTGACGATGGTGAAATGTGGTGAAGGGATAAAACACAACATCCAACTCCGAGTTGGGATTCGAACCCAGGAATTTTCGCACCCAACACCGGCGTTTAACTGATTACGCTACGGAGGCCGGCTTAAGTGAGTTCGATGAGACTCCACTTTTTATATAGTATGTTTCAGAAATACTTACTAATTGGAGGGTGGGTTCCGTACACCAAAACAAGAAATATAATCCATATAATCAAAGGTTCGGAAATCCTTAGTTTTGGAGTTATTGATGAATTTGAGTTCAACGTGTTGCAAGGTAACTGGTAGTAAAATTAACGTTGTTAGATACATGAATTTGTATGTGTACACGTATGATCAGTGGCGATGCGTAGACGTGTTCGAAGGCAAGCACTATGTGATCAGACTATACACTTTGAGCACATGACAGTTGTGTTGTGAGACATCGGTGTATTACTGGAGGATTTGTTCCTCACTACTGGCTAAGAAGTCTACCTGCTCCTACCAGTCAAATGGTTCCACAGACAACCAAGAGTTAGGTATAGTCACTGCTAATCACAGCTTGCCCTAGAACACTTCACGCTTCGCCACTGCGTATGATGATGCCGTCATTTGTATTATATATGGTAGATGTGGGAGTATTTGACAGGGAGCGACAGTGCATGATTAGAGACACTGGAAAATCGCGGGAAAATTTGATTTTGCTAGGCTCCAACATGCTGTATATAACACTGAATATTTTGTATTGACACTGGTTATCGTTTATTTATAGCATTGTTTGCTACTTCAACAAACCCAGTTAGAACTGTACAACTTGAACACACAGCGTGTGTGTGATTTGTCCCAAAACTGTTCACACGTGTCATGGTTAATGTACTACAGTTTATTGGAGACTATGTTAAACATTTTCGCGATTTTACAGTGTCTTTATGCGCGATACGATGTGTGCGTGTGTGTGAGGAAGCAAGATGATGTCAATTAGAAAATGTACCAGTAATTTTTGATGATGAGAATTTTTTGTAACAGTTTGTTTCGATTCTTTACGAGCACATCTGCAGCTCTGTTTCATGGTTATTGGCAGAATGTTTTAACGAAAATGTTGCTCATTTGACATTGCCAGTCTGTATAAGATTATTACTAGGGCCCGGAAGTTTTCACGAAAATAATTTTGTCCCACTTTCTTTCAGTGTCTTGCGTGCGCACCTGCATCTTTGCTTTGTGGTCAGTGATTGGATGCCGCAACACCCAACGTCTTGAAGTTAAACCCGCAAATCAGAGACGTCCTGTGTCGCATTGTCACAGTCAAATGAATAACGACTCTGCCCAAAAACACTCTGCCAATAGCCGTGGAGTTGAGCTACAGGTGTGCACGTAAGGCACTGTAGCAAAGTGGGGAAAAAATCTTTTCGCGAAAATTACCGGGCTCTAGTTATTACGATTCCAAACGTCTGTGATTTGCTATAAAATGTTAAGGTACGTAACGGTGATAAAACAGCCAATTACTACAGACTGGAAAAATTCGCGGATTCACTGACTTGTAGGCAAGCCTTAGACAATCTGTGTGTTCAAGAAGGCAACAGATGTACATTGGCCGTTCACTGACGCAGATGGGTAGAAACAGGAAAATGTTTCGCATTCAATAACCCGAATACTAGAATCCATTGCACTATCCATTCTCAAGATCTATTTAATCGTACATCGTCTGCTGTTCCACTGAGGAACCGCTAGTGGACAAATTATCGGGGCTCGAGTATGCATAGGATATATGATTCCAACATGCAGGTCACTGGATCCCCGCAATTTTCCTGTCCCTAGATATGGGCTTTCCTTTAGTTACGTTGTTGTAATTAGCTCAGTGACTTCCAGGAACTGTCATACGAGTCGAGGGCCAATTAAGTAACACGAACTTATAGTAGTTGCAATTATGGCTTATTCCCAAATTAAAACGCGAATTTTCAGGTCCCTACCAATCACTGATCGATGAGTAGAGCTTAAGTTTTCACTTAAATAGGGCCATAAACTTTTGGCGGAAATAACATTGCCCCAGTTTGTTTCAGTGCCTTACGTGAAAATCTGTAGTTCTGTTTCATATTCAGTGATTGTATGTTTTAAGTCTCACGTGTCTTGATGTTCTATCCGCAAATCACAGACAGTTGTGTAGCTGTAACTGTATTCTGATTGGTGCTGTTTAATGAAAGACGTCACTTCAAAAAAGCCATGCTTAGGGACCTGTAAAATTCTCATTTTTAGGCACAAGCTAGAATTCAACAAACTATAAGTTCGCGTCATTTTCATAATTTGTCCTTGACTTATTTGACACCTCGCGTAAATCGCTGAGCCAATAATAAAAATGTAACTCCACACAGGCCCATATCACGGTGTCAGCGAGCAGCTAATAAACAGCTGTTGTTTGCTTGACTGCACCCGCGAATATTTCCCCGTCTCGAGCCATTCTGCCAACAACTACGAAGCGGACATGTAAATGTGCAAACAAGTCAATTAAACAAACTGGGGCAAAATTATTTTCGCGAAAAGTTCATATGGCCCTACACAAAAGGCATTAAAACAAATAACTTCAAAATTTTTTTTCACCTAAAGTTACGGGCTGTATATATAATTAATAACAACTAACGTCACATTACTCGGATAACTTTATAAACAACTCGAGTTGAAATTTTACTGTACCCGGGCTAACCTACTGACATTATGTTAAGGGCGTTCATGTGGCAAAAATTCATAATGATATATTTGCTTGGCATAGTGTTAGTTTTATAAAAGTTACTCGTGACTATATTTTACACCTGTAGAAATTGTTTAGCTCTCATAGTTTTCCCACAGTAGCACGTCAAAGTCAGAATATGCAAGTTACAGGAACATAGGTTTAACAGAAATCAAGTGACTTACTCGAATGAAATAATTTGCACTGAAATTAGATAATATGGGCCATATGCTAACACTTTTACAAACACACAATATAATTCCTTTACACTTAAAAAAACCGAAAATGACGAAAATTTACTTCATTTATGGCACATTTTAAAAAGGACAAAATGACTTTGACGTGTCTTTTTAAAAATTTTAGCATATAGCCCGAAATATCAAATGTCAATGTAAATTATTTCATTCGAGCAAGTCACTTGGTTTTTGTTAAACCTATATTCCTGTAACTTGAAAGTTCTGACTTTGGCAAGGCTGCTATGGGGAAACTAGGTGAACTAAAAAATGTTTACAAGTAGATAATGTAGTCATAAGTAACGTCTATAAAACTAACACTATGCCAGGCAAATATAAAATGTTGAATTTTTTGCCACGTGAACACCCTTAAACGCCTTGTTTATAATAAGTAGTCTCAGCTGGCCCGCTGGCCAGGCGACGCGGCGTGGGTTTAACTTGCCAGACCGTGTCATTTACCAGAACCCGTAAAAGAAACTGTCTGCCAGAGAGTAATTAACCAGCTGGGAAATTCGCAGAGACATTCGGCGACATGCCGGGTCCCGTACGTTTATTTTTTTTTTAATGGGTCGGTATTTTATTAGTGGGACCTTCAAGGACTTGAAGCCAATAACGTACCGGCGACGTAATAGACGGCTAGTGACTCACTCCAGACCGGGCGGCCAGTGGAACTGGCTTCTGACTCTAGCGGCGAGACACTGCAGTGTCTGGAGGCTCCAGCGAGTTTGTCGGCCTTCGTATGGACCTCTCATGCCTCCTGACTATTCTCACTGGCGCCAGGCACGACCTCTACTTGGCGCATTTCAACCTCGTCACAGGGTGACTTACTGGTTTTGTAGTGTGGCAATAGTTCAGTTAAATTGAACCTTTTCAGTTCCTATGTTACTCATCGTTAGAGATAGTGGAAAACCGTTTACGTATGACAATATTTTACAAAACAGCCAATGGCGGCTCGAGGGTTGTTGGCAGGGAGGGCACTATAGTTGCCGAGAACTGTACGCTCCTATGAACGCGCCGCTGTATACCAATGACCACGAAACATCTACTGGCTACTTATCGTGTTGTGACCAGTCAGTAATAAGCGGCGCCTACATGCCAGCATGTTAGTGGCTCTGCAACTTGTGCCCTCCCTGGCAACAACCTACGAGCCGCCACAGAAAACTGTGTAGTTGCATGTGCCAATTACGATTGGAATATGGTTAGGTATTTTTAGAGCCTTGATTTTATGGTGAAAAATGTTTGCACTGTTTGATTTCCATGCCTTCTATGCACGCCAGTAGCTCTGTTTCGTGGTCAGTGGTTGGAATTTTTTACTCTTTATCTTGTCTTGGTGTTCTACTGGCAAATCATTGGAAAAATAGTACAGTTTTAGGTGCCATACTTTTGTTAAAATAGGGACAACAAAACAGTTTGGTTGTTGGTACTACTCTGGACAGTTCCTTCAACAATATGTTTTGTAGAAGAAACAAAGAGCCTTGTTGCTTTTACAGACCAGATGGTAACTTATACAAAACAGATTGTTGAAGGAACTGTCGAGATTAGTACCGACAACCAAACTGTTTTGTTGTCCTTATTTTAACAGAAGTATGGTTCCTGCAAATATACTCTTTTTTCAGTGACTGACGCGTGGTGTCAGAATATTGTCTTTTATGGTTTGTACAGTCAAATGAGAGACGTGTCTCGACAAAGACACGCTGTCAGTAACAATGAAGCAAATCTGCCGATGTGCATGTAAGGCGTTGAAACAAATAATGGTGCAAAAATATTTTTGTGGCAAACTTGTGGTTCGGTGCATTTGTTCACAGATGAATCGCCAGTATTCAGTTGTGGCACACCAGTGTTTTCACTGGACTAGTAAGGTAGCGACAGGCCAATTACGAGAGCAGAACGTCAGTAACGTATGGACATTTTACACTTAAGTGTAGACAATTGTCAACATTTAACGCGATAAATCTGTGTTTCTTCATCGCGTACAAGTTTCAAAGGAAGCTTGTGGTCAGCTAGAAGGTAAACAAGGAACGAATACCGTCTTTCCGGGTTTGGTGTATTATTAACTCCTAGTTGGGGAAGAATATACTTGACTAATTTCTGAGTCTTGAGAATACACCGTACGGCGTCTATACTACAGGTCACTGAGTGAATATGTTTGGCGAAGCGCCTAGGGCGCTTACCTCTCCTCCCCCCACCATACCCAGGCGATCGTTGTTCGATTCTCGGCAAGGCCGAAGGGGCCGCGGTAGCCGAATAGTCAGACCGTTCGACTTTCACCAAGACGATCCGAGTTCAATTCCCGGCGGGGTATCTCCCAGGATTTTCGCGTGTAGTGGGAATCGTGCCGGAATATGCCGCTGGTCGGCGGGTTGTATCTCTCATTTCCCCCGCCCTTAATTCCGGTACTGCTCCATACACTCTAAATCCGAATTAGTGAATATTCACTGCTTCACGCCGATGAATGGAGCAGTTTCAACAAATTGAATCAGTGAGAAACCACAAAAAAACTGTGCCTATTTGCTGATTCCTATAAAGTGTGCTAACATTCCACAAGTTAATTAGCGAATGACTACAGAGTTTACAGTAATTTTTCACTGATTCAATGAGTGAAAACCGTTATTTGAAAACAACAGAAAAAACAGTGAATATTCACTGGTTCACTTGTGAGATGTTAGCACTCTTAAAGGAAATTAGTGAATATTCACTAATTAAACAGTGACTATTTTCACTGATTCAAATTGTTGAAACTGCTCCATCCATCAGCGTAAATCAGTGAATATTCACTTATTCAGATTTAGAGTGTACTCACATCAAGTCCCTCATCATCAGCGCTAAAGACCTCGATGTTGAGTGCTAACGAAAATATCTCACTCACTCGGCAGAGCCGATCCGTGATTTCGCACGTGACAGTAGCACCGGACGATGAAGTTTGTCTGCAGGTTTTCTTAGGGATATTCCATTTCTCATGTCTCTCCATTCTTGCGTCTTACCTTACCAGCATTTAAAACCTCGCTGTTAAGACTTAACCAAAACTTCTCCACTTTCAGGTCATTAGATCTAGATACTTTCCTGGTCTTAGTGGTAGAAATTTGGGAACTAAGATGACGGTTAGAGAGCTGAAAATTTCGCTGGTACACTGACATGTAGACTAGACTTCAAGAGTTTGCGTGTGCTAAGGAAACAACTATTCATTGTCTGCACGCTAAGACAATAGTATTATATGATTGTTGCTGCATTTACATGCTTCTTTGTTGCTGACTCAGCGACTCCCAGTAGGAGTCAAACTATTCGACGGACAGTTGTGAAAATTACACGAACTCACAATAGTTTGATTTCTATTTCGTGCGCAAATAAAATTGCGTATTTTCCAGGTTCCTGCTTTTAGGGACAGGACATTTCCACGAAAACATCATTGTGTCTCTTTATTTCAAAGCATTTTGAACACATCGGCAGTTCTACGTCATGGTTGCTGGCAGTGTGTCTATGTTCAGGCGCCTCTCCCAGTTGACTGCACCAATTAGAAAATGTTACAGCGACACCACACGTCAAGAAATTGTGGATATAACCCAAGACTCTGAAAATTAAAAACACCTAATTACTAGAGACAGTGAAATTTCACTAATTCAGTGACCTGCATGTTTCTATGCGTACTTAATACCCGACCATTAGTCAACTACCTGCTACTCAGTGGAACATCAGACAGTGAATGAATAAACAGAGCTTGAGTACGAATAAGATATCTGATTCTAACACGCAGGTCATTGAATTCGCGAAATTTCAACATCCCTACCAATTACTAGAGGTGCGTGAATTTCGCGTATTCATCTGGCAGTAGCCTAGACTTCTCAGCCCTGTACCACAGACTAAATAGTAATTCAGACGTGAAATGACGTGGCGGCTCGTTTGATACGGGCGAACTTCGCCTCTTATTGGCTGCCCGAGGTTGCTGAGACCAGCCCCGTGTATGTTTGGCTCCTGCATGTTACGGCAGGTTCCCTATTGGCCTGGTTGCCGGCTAGCAGGGCAGCCGTCTAACGCTGATTGGCAGTAGGCGTTTCCGCCATGTTGCTGGCCAGGGAAGCCATTTTGCTGGCGTGTGTGGCTGAGTTCGCTGTCCTACCTGTGATTTCACTTCTGTATTCCTAAATATTGTGTGCCTGTACACTCACTGGCCACGATCGATTATTCATTGGCTTATAACCGTACAAGCAGGCAGCAAGCGATTGTTGTACGAATTACTTCCTTATTTACTACTGGCTTGCAGTGGTCAAATGAGTTTTTGACAGTCGTCAGCTAATCACAGACGTGATATTGAACTATACAGTATTGGCGTTCAACCTGAGCTGGAATGTATCTTTGAAATTTACGTACCTCTACCAGTTACTGACCACGCTGTGAATCATTAATGCAAAGTAAGAGAATATGTAGTAATACAGAAGTGAAATAGTCGGCAGGACTACGAACTTGGTCACACGCGCCAACGAAATGTCATCGCTGGCCAGCAACAAGTCGGAATCTCATACCGCCAATCAGTATAAAGCGGCTACTCTGCCAGCCGGCAGCCAGGCCAATAGGACACCGGCCGTAACATCAGGAACCAAACATACACGAGGCTGGTATCAACAGTCTCAGGAAGCCAATCAACGGTGAAGTTCACCCATATCAAACAAGCCGCTACGTCATTTTACGTCCGTATTACTGTTTAGTCTGTGCCAAAGTGGTTGATAAGTCTTTGCGTGAAAGTTTCCAGTATCTTAATATTGGCTTAAGAGTCAGGTTTCAGAGGACGTCTTCTGAGACATTGTCCAGTGGGCGCTAATATGACACGCGGAGTTAGTAGTTTGGAAGATGGTGTTACTAGACGTGTGGGTAGATGTGACGTCATAAACACGCCGTCTACAACCTCAGTGGAGCACTCCCACACAATGTGCTGCTGACCTTGTCTGCTCTACAAACAGCGGACTGCGTGTTATTTGTAGCACGTCATCACAGCAAGCGGAACAATAAAGAAATACAGTTATCTGGTCATATTTCCTAATATTTTTATATACATGTGATTTAAAAAATCACAACGGTACAGTCAAATTCAACCGAACGATGATGGTTTTCGTAATACACTTCTAATATAGTCGAAATTTGTTATAATCGGTGAAGTGTGCGTAATTAACGCAACATTAATCTTACTTAATGTCTTATGTTATCACTACAGACATGACAATTTTGTTTTATTATTTTATAACAGGCGGGAATCCGTACGCCTATACGGGTCAAGAACTTTTCGCGAAAATAATTCTTTCCCGAGTTTGTTTCAGTGCCTTACGTGCACATTTACAGTTCTGATTCGTAATCAATGATTGGATGTATTTAATCTCACGTGTCTTGAGGTTCTAACCGCAATCACAGACATGTAGTGTCGCAGTAACTTTATTGTCATTGGTGCAGTCTAGTGAAAGGCGTCGATTCAAAAAGCGATGCTGCCAATAACTACGGAGCAAAAATGCAGATGTGCAGCCAAGGCACTAAAATAAACTGGGCAAAAATATTTTCGCGAGTTGTTCATGGCCATACTAATGTACAGGGCATGACGTTGTCGGCTCCGGGCTGCCTTCGTTCCTTTGCGTGTCCGCATGACATAATAGTTGGCATTTTAACTGTTAGTCTTATATCAAAGTTTATAAGAGTCCTTCAGGAGCGTCACACTAACTGTCGGCCAACAGCACACACCAGACGATCACATAGTAACTTCAATTCCAGTCTGCTCTCTGATAATAACGTGAAATATGCCGGCCTCTAATTATCACACACTCAGTATTAACGTAGTTGCAACAAATATTTAGCAGCTGGCGTGTTAGCACTTGCATATTTACTGTCACCAGTAAATCTCCATTAGTATCAGTAATAATTTACTAATAAGCCGTTAACATCCTTGAAACACATTTTTAACACATGAAGATACAAATATTACAGACATTAATTCCATCAGTTGCTGAACAATTGAAACTGTTTGGAACAATTTTTTTCAGCTACTTGTATGAGAACTCCAAGTCAACGTTTTAAATAATACTATAATACGTCACGTGGTAATGATAGTGGTGTCCACCGAATTTCCAGTCGTATAAATCACACGATGATCCAACTATTTGCAAGTTAACAAACTGAAAGGGGGAGACGTGGTAGTTCGCCACAGTCATAGCCTCGCCGGACGATGCCGTTGGTCGGCGAGTTTTCTCGGGGATCTCTCGTTTCCCCCACCCTTCATTCCGGCGCTGCTCCATACTCACCTGTCACCCCTCACCAGCGCTAAAGACCTCGATGTTGAGCACTCACGAAAATCTCACTCACTCACATTCATAACGAGCGATAATAATAATGTAGCCCCACTTCTTTCAGTTTTGCTTACGGGATACACACTACGACGTAAGTTCCCGATTTAAGCGATTTATACTTTTTGGCGTTGTATTTTGAAACATCTGTTTCCATTTAAATACCACGAAATTGTGCTTTCCTTAAAAAAAATTCCAGATAAACATTTATTTTAAAGGCCGGAAATATTGATTTAACTAACTTGGCCGCCTGTCCTGGCGGCGGAGTGCAATCCTTCAGTATATAGAAAATTACTGAAAAAAAAAAACTTATGAATGCTTAGGAATAAGAACCTCTGGTATTTGGTGAAGATAATTTTGCACCAACTTGATTCAGTGACCTATGTGCACACCTGCAGCTATGTTTCATGCACTCTGATTGGCTATTTTTAACTCTCAGCGTCCTGGAGACACACACGCAAATCACAGATGTATTGCGTACCATTAACCTTATTCATATCTGCACAGACAAATGAGCGACACCTCCACTCCAAGACAGGCTGTCAATAACTATGAAGCAGAGCTGCAGATGTTCACGTAATACATTTAATCAAGTAGGTGTTAAATTATTTCCCCGAAAATCAGTGTCTTTAGGAATAACATTTAAATGCGTTGCACTTTTTTTAACCTATTTTAGGATCTCCAGCAGTGGCGGCTCGTTGATTGTTGCCAGGTGGGGCTGCAGTTGCCAAGAGCTGTACAGGGTTGTGCGCTGGTTGACTCTACAGCCACTGACACGCTGATGTGCAGGTGACCCTTACTACTGAGTGGTCACAACACATCTAGTAGCCGGCCAATATTTCATGGTCGTTGGTCTACGGCGCGTTCATCAATGGTGTACAGTTCCTACTATCTGCAGCCCCACCTGGCAAAAACCCACGAGTCGCCACTGTTCTCCACTATAATGTAAAAATTATTTGTAAATTTGCCACACCAAAAATGTTGAATGGTTAGAAAGTAGGTGTGGTAAAATAGTTTATCATAGAGCACTGGTAGCTTTTGTACAAGTTTTTAGGAAAAAATTAAGTGTATACTGAGAATACACCACTTATTCTTTATATACGATATGAAGTATGGTAAGTATGTCGTACAGTGTATGGGTTACAATTTTGTAATAAGTTTTCGGAAGTTTTTTACAGTGTAATCTTTGATGCTTATATTCCTGCGATGGAAATTGATTTTCTGTACAGTTCTTTTATATTAGGTACGAAAATTTAGTTTACTAATGATAACATGCTTTGGCGTGTACAAAACACATTTAGGAATAATATATAATATTACCTCCACTCCACCTCAATTTACCACCACTGCGTATTGAGATTATGGTAAGGTGAGATGCGCATACATTTGTCGCCCTTAAGACCCAACATCACTAGGCCTCGAAAGCATTACTTCTAAACAGGCAGACACCTTAACGTATAAATGACTTCCGGGTTTTTAGTGTAAAATAATTTCTTGAAGCACTACTAAAAATAATTCAAGTCAAGTGCTTTATCGTAAATTAAGTTATATATATATATATATATATATATATATATATATATATATATATATATATATATATCTTTCGAATGTAAATATTGTGGATTGGATTAATTATGTTCAAAAATTATTAAGTATATAGTATATTTGAAAACCCTTTATAGGCCATTTCGAAGTCAGTATGGGTCTTGGCGTTCTACAAACAAATCAGGGTCATGTGAAGAAGAAGTTACCTTGTTTTTTATTTGTGAAATCAAAAATGAGAAACGACATCTGAGAAAGACATGCTACATTTTAAAAACTAAATTATAGATGAAGATATATGCGCAAATTGAAGAGTAGCTTGCACAAAATATTTCCGCCAAAAAAGTTGACTCTTTAAACTGCTTGTTTAAGTTTTTGGTAGATATTTCTGTAATACTGTACATTTTAACATTATTTGTAACTGATAGTTTTATTAGATGCAAACAAATGTTTTTGCACAATTAACATATACCGCATACTTACGGAATTTTTGATATACAAACAGTGGAAACATAATGACGTATAAACATGTGCCAATTCACACACTCCGATAAGACATATTCTAATATTTTACGTATACAATTTTTCATGATTAGAAACCCTTCAGGAACCATATAATTGTAGATTTCGCACATTATTTTGCAAATCGTTATTATAAAAAACACGTACAAGTTAAACATAACTTGGTGTATATTTTGTAACACTGGGCTATTTGCAGCGAACTTTAGTCTACAAACATCATCCAACCACGAAAAAATCTTAGCTGCCATAAAAAAAAATTGTAAATACACACGATGACTTCCTTAATTTCTTCCCCTTCCACCTTTTCACCCGAATTTTTACAAAAACATCTTTTGTATAATTATAAAACTTAATTTTCAGGTGCAGGCCTATATTAAACTAAAAATTTTATTTACACGTTACATGAGAGCAAATTGAAATGTAATAGTGCACGTTTTACTTGTGCAAACGAATAGCTTGCATTTTTACACGAAAAACTTTGTAGTTTTTCATGAATAGTTTCAAATTTCGTTTGCAAGTATATCTACAGCGCTCAACATTTACAGCTGCATCCTTCTGGTCAGTGACCTGCAAGAGAGGTTGGCCTGCATACGAACACGACTACAATACTTGCGGAGGAGATGAAAGATATATAAATCTCCGCTGACAAGACAATTAAACCAAGACGTACTATTTGAGCCTGCACTCGCCGCAGTGTAACCGCTCTCACTGGAACTGTGTTTAAGACTAATGTTGAGTTTTCGTCCCTAGTCGCTATTGTAGGTTCTGTGCTTCTGTGCACATACCATGTTTATTTTCCATTGTTTTATTTTCCTTGAACATTTCTTTTAAATTAGTAGCATATATATATATATATATATATATATATATATATATATATATATATATATATATAATATAATATAATATAATATAAAATTCTCGTGTCACAGTGTTTGTTTCCATACTCCTCCGAAACGGTTTAACCGATTTCAATGAAATTTTGTATATACATTCGGTAGGTCTGCGAATATGTTTTTATCAGTTTTTTATACTCCTAAGGGTTATTGTTTAGTAAATATTTTTAATTTATTTATGTGACAAAACAATATTTATCGGGGCAGCTAATATATATATATATATATATATATATATATATGTGTGTGTGTGTGTGTGTGTCTGTATATATACATATAAATATATATAAAAATAAATATATAATATATACAGACACAGGGTGTTATTGAGCAAAACCGACAAACTCCTGCAGGTGATACATGATGAAAAAAACAAACAGACATGATATTTTGCATTTTTCGCCTCAACTTAATATTACCAGAATATTGAGTCTCTGAATACCAAAATTTGTAATCGTATTCCCCCAAAATATCGGAAACTAAGTGACAAAAAACAATATTATTAGCATTGCTTAATGCTGTCGGGACCTTCAAACCAACAGAAAACACAACTTGATACCTTCCACAATTATTAAAATAACAGGGGTGGCTACCGTCTAATTACGTATAACTATTTTACCGTCAGGATTCTCGAACATTTGAAGACGGATTATTGAGAAATGAACAGACGACGGTGGACATTCACTGTAAACAAGTACTGTTAAAGTCTCAGATCAGTTTGTTGCTAGCATTCTGCGTACATATCGTAGCAGCTGTGAACAAAAATGGTAGGTCCCAGGCTGCTGAAACATGTGTAAATGGTATTGTGTTCGTAATGCTGGTAATAAACCAAACACTCTAAACTGGAAACTTGGAATACGCACAGTTTTACAGTGATTTCCCACAAATTCAAGTTGCTGAAACGGCTCCATCGGGATCTAGTAGAAAACTGCAAAATTGTATCAGCGAGATAAACTTCCTAAATGAATGACAGATTTTCGCAAATTGGTAAATTAGCGATTATTTTACCTAGACGTACAAAAAATGCATAATGTTACTTTAAATTTAATTCTGTTATTTTTTTCTAAATTATTTTATAGGCTCAAGAGAAGCATGCACAAAAGTTAAAAATTCCAAAGAACATCCATGGGATTAGAAAACACGAACTTAAACTCACCAGTCCTTTACCACTAATCCAACGTCAAACTTTGAAGAAAACTGTTGTCATTTAAGTACTTTTAACTATTGTTTACCATTTATGAATGTTACCTTGGTACATCGTCTTCTTAGTTGGCTCTAGTGAAATTGCTAGGTGTAGAAGAGTGTGAGTTTTTCAAAGCAGCATAAATAAAAACATAGGGACTTAGTGAGCATCGGAGCGAATCTGAACATTTTAAAAACTGAACTATTCACAACAGACATATAACAAGATTACTTACTTATTACTACATTTTGGTGTTACTAATAAAAATACATAATTCACTTTAACTAACAAGCTAATTAAGATTAACAGCATGTTTGCTGTGGCTGTGGTGGTACGATATTTATGACATGTTGACTGAGATCATGTGAAATTTTTGATTTGACATTTTAGTTATATATTTAAAATATACTTTTCAAGTTACTGATAGGTTAGCAGAATTCGTACAGGTTAGTTTGTTGAATATATATAATAATTGAATCTGTTACTCCAATTTGCGGTTTTCTCATTTTATCGTAATTCGAATAGACAAAACAACAGATTTGCAACTGAAAAACCTTGCATTTCTTTGAAACTGAGAAAATTCCCATTATTCTTATCTAGAATGTGTATGTTTGGCTGAAACGTGGAATGTTTCGCTTAACGTAGACTCGTTCTCTGCAAACATTAACGAATATTGGCTGTAACTAGGTAATAACGTTGGACGCATTTTTCATCTGTTAAACAATTTTTTTTGATACAACAAAGCCGTATTTCCTCCAAATAAATGAACCAGCATTTCCAAACTAATCAAAGGGATAAATTTTCTTATACCTTTAACGCCAACCTCTAAGTCAGTGGTTCCCAAAGTTTTTGGTTTTGCGACCCCTTTTTGGGTACGACTTTAAACCGCGACCTCTTTTTGTGTATGCTTTTTATGCGCGACCTCCTCCATTTCATCAAATAATATTTACGCACGTTATTGTTTCCCAAAAGATATCAAACCTCTTTAATCCTTTATAAAGCAAGAAAAAATTGCCCGTGCTGCACTCACAGAGCAAACTTGTAGCTTTCACGCTGCCTTATGCAGTAAAACGATTTTTAATAAATAGATGCCTTGTAAATATGCGAAGTTACTTAATTTTAATTCCCCCCAACTGTCTCAATAAATTAGTATTAATTTACATTTTAAGTTTAGTCATTGGCTTAGATCATCATAATTTTTTACATTTATCAGTTTTTTCGAGTACAGTACTTTTAGGATTTTTTAAAACTTATTTCGGAAGCCTGTCGCGACAGCCCTCGACCACTTTAGGGGTTGCGACCCCCCAGTTTGGGAATCGCTGCTCTAAGTTTACGAAAATCTGTCATAAGGTGTTTGCTGAAATATGTAACCTGTCCTTACCTGAATAGATCCAAGAAGATCGAAACACGAGTACGATATTCTTATCCTTGGACGGCCTAGCGGTTAGAATAAGAACATGGATTTTTCCAATTGCTATATTCCCATCGTAGCGGGTGTTGTATTGAGTGAAGCTCACACATCCTAAAGACAAACTTTTAAACATGACAAGACACAATGGCGTGAAAGGTACTAAACTTTTGACACCTTTGATTACATACCGTCAAGAAGAACAGTTTAACAATTACCAAACAAAATAATTTATTTAAACCTTATTTGTTTGTGCTAAACAAATTTGTTATATTTGAGGTAAATATGTCGGGTAGTTGGGTAGTTAATTCATATAAAGTTCGTTTTAGGGTAAAACCAGCTATTTGGAATCGTGTACTTGCACCCAAAAACAAACTTTATCTTGTATATACAACATAGAAAACCTCTGGGGATATAATAAAAACACTAATTATTACTGACGTTTTTGGTACATGTGAAATGCACGAATGTTTGACATCATAAAATCTGTCTCCAATTTAATACTTGAAAAGCACTACTCTGCCATTTGTTGAAGAAACATCCAAAATACTGAGAACTAGTAGGTATCTTGGCCGCCACAAATTGTTGTGCTCGTGTCCATGACACAGTTTCATAAAACAACGTTGTTTAAAATATGCAACTAAATAAATGCAACACTCCTAAAATAACACACCTAGTGAGGTGGCACAACGGTAACATGTAGGACTCGCATTCGGCAGGACACGGATTTGATCCCCGGCTCCAGCCATCCTGATTTAGGTTTTCCATGGTTTCATGAATTCACTCCAGGCCACGGTCGTAGAAGAACAGGTCTGGACACTCGCCTATCTACCAATGTACTTTGCTTGACCCCCTTGTTGTCTGGCTGTAGTTCGTCAAGTTACCGAGAATATTGTACTTTTTGGCGCTGTAATCCGAGCGGTCGGACTCAACTCCGCCCACTTTTTTCCATTGTTAACATTATAAAGTAAATAAAGATTTCTGGAGCCATGATTTGAAATTGCGAGCGAAGGAAGTACTTCATAAATTGATAAAAAAATACGTTTTGATAAATTGTTTATCTTAGTGGGAGGGTAGTGGGCGGAGTTTGAGCTCGACCGCCCGGATCACAGCGCCATAAATTTATAGCGTTATCGGTAACTTGGTGAACTGCAGCCAAACAACAAGGGGGTCAAGTTTCCATGCGAGTGTCCAGACCTGTTCTTCTACGGCCGTGGTCCAGGCGAATGCTGGGATGGTCAAGGCCATGGCCGACTCCTCTCCTAGCTCCTGTCACTGTGCCAAGTTGTGTGTCACTGTCTATAATGAACTCGCTGTCAACAAGACGTAAAGCACACTTATCTTACTTTACCTAAACTAACATATTCGACTACGCTTATTTGCTGTCAACTAAATAAACATATATACTCGATATTGTTTTCCTTAATGACTTCATAGTTCTATACAGTACGTGTTACTTCAATAAGTATCATTTGAGCAGATCTCCGTAACGCTGTCGGATGCGCGCCGGCTAGCTGTATGAGAGGTACTGGGTTCGATTCCCAGGTCCGCCTGTGTTTTAATTAGTGTTCGTCTAAAATGGTTCCCAAATACCATAACATTGAAACCAGAACAATTAATATGTATTGGCTGAGGTAATTGGTTTGAAGTCAAGAGATCGTGAGTTAGGTAATGAGTTCATATCCCGCCTCGGTCAATAAAATTTACTAGTAATTAAATCATGTACTTACTCAATAGAAACATGAGAAATAACTCAGAACAAAGAAAATGAGCGTGGTTACTTTATTTCAATGATTTTTAAATAAACTAAGCAATACAAACCAAATATTTGCTTCCCCCACTGAATTCATTTTCTCAGAGTATATTAAAGACAGATAGAAGTGCTACCCTTAACATTTATGGTAGTTTCTGTCAAACAAATCCATTTTGGCTAGCGCGGACATATCTGGTCAAACATTATATTTTGTTCCACCAGCAGCGCATTTCATTCGCCGTATACAAACGGGTTCGTAAGAAGCCCTGCCCCCGTTAGAAGTGCATTAATTTTACCTACAAAGCTTTTTGAGTTTTTTTCACGTGATGCCTCAAATCGATAAACTATATGTCTTAATAGTTATTACAAATTTCATTTTGATGTCAGGCACGTTTCGTGTGAACATACTCTATAATGCTAGTGAAAATAATCCCAGGTGAATTTTTTCGATACGTAATAATTAAACCCTTGTGTATGGTATTGTATTTTAACTTTAAATTACGGAAGAATATGTATATTATAGAAACACGGATTTATGTTTATTTTGAAGGTTTTAAATTAAAGTTTATTGTGATTATACAGTATTTTCCCAGTAATAACACAAACAAATTGAACGGGTAAAGTTCCTCGCGGCGTCTATGGCGGCTTCGCGCGTGGGAAACATGGTGGATATTGCTTTTGGTCGGAGGGAATTTCTTGTAGTTTTGCCATTTTCCTCACCCTTGTGAATCGTCGCTACTCCATACTAACCTCGTATAAACCATACCAATGTGCAACAATTCACTGTTAAGCTCTGACCATAATCATTTACGACAAATACTTCAGTAACTCGTTTGCAAATAACATTCCGTAAAGCATACAAAATTGTTTTACTGTGTGATACAAAGATATTTAAAACCACGTAGATAAACTGAGCCGGGCTATAATAGACGGAACAGTTATCTTATAATTCTCAAATCACTGTACAGTAGAACAGGTTTTTTTACAGCAAAGGCAGATTTTTTTCTTCAGGGGATTAAGTTTACGGTGAAGAAATCTTGGCATATCAAAATAAATAGAAAAATTATGTTTCTATGAAGCAAATATATTAATTTTTTCGACATTAAGCTTGTGTTGAAAATACAACTATCTTAATAGTAACACCATTTTTGTTACCATATCTGTAAAATTTAAATAAAAAGTTTCTTCATGGCAAAGTTTTTTTTTTTTTTTGTGGTTCATATTTAAACAGTAAATTTCTTTACTTTGTGCTGTTATGCCTATACGGTTTTTCACCAAAATTGAGAAGTTTTGGAGACTGCCACGTAAATAAAACTAATATAAAAATATAAGTTGTTAAATCCTCGAAATTTAACTTTTGAGACTGGAGAAATATATTGACTGCGTTCATTTCTTGAACTGCATTCTTTGCAACAAGAAATATTGAAAGATATATAAATTGACTGAATGTATAAAACGTACTCTATACTTTAAAAATGCTCAATTTACTGTGAGTGCCATGCAGTTACATTCAAGTTCTTGCTAGACTTATTGTCTTGCAACACTGGAGTTGAGCAGATTATACGCATATTAATGGATGTAATTTAGCGGTTGTGTAAGAGAAATGCTGGACACGTACATAGCAGAGACGTGATGTCCTTGAAGTGGGTGTAATTATTCTATGACTGTCTGAGTTGTGGATGGTATAATATACGGCCTCGTCTGCAGTGTAGTGATTGTTTTCTGTAGTCTTGGTAGGGAAACTAACAAGCGCTGATTGGCGGGTAAGCCTATGTCGTGTTGTCAGGACATGTGGCCGCTCTGGGTAGATAGGTAAGTACTTAATTTTATTTAAGTAGACTTAATGACTAATTGAGAGCGAAGTAAGAAATAAATATCGTATAATGAGGCTGCCCGAATGCCATAGTGTCGTACCACAAATGCAGAATTTTTTTACTGGTTATGCCCATAATATGATGTGTAAAACTCGCTAATTCAATGACCCGCATGCCAGAGTTGCCCTATGCATAGGACCCGGTAGTTTTCGCAAAAAGATTTTTGCCCCGCTTTGTTCCAATGTTTTACGTGCACACCTGCAGCTCAACTTCATGATTATTGGCAGAGTGTTTTTGTGCAGAGTTATTATTCGTTTGACTGTGCCAATCAGTACACGGATAACTGGCAGAACACGTCTGTGATTTGCGGGTTTAACCTCCACACGCTGGGTGTTTCGGCATCCAATCACTGACCACAAAGCAGAGATGCAGGTGCGCACGTAAGGCACTGAAACAAAGTGCTGCAAAAATCTTTTCGCGAAAACTACCGTGCCCTACCTATGCATTATCAAGCTCCGTCTGTTCGTTCATTGTCCGCTGTTCCGCTGTGTAGCAGCTAGTAGACACATAGACAGGGCTTGAGTGTACACAGTATATTCGATCCAACATGCAGGTCATTGAACTCGCGAAATTTTCCGGTTCCTAACCCGTAGGCATCTGCGTATCCCGATGGACGACGTGGAAGGAGGTATTATAATGGAGAAGCGCAGAAATGAGAAGGGCAGGTGTAACGGAAGATCCCCGAAAAAACCAACCGGCCAGTGTCATCGTCCGGCACGATTTTCCGTATGCATCCAGGGATCGGCCACGACGGGAATCGAACTCGGATCGCCTACGTGTAGAGGCCGGAAAAATTTACGGGTTCACTGACACGTAGGCTAGCTTGCAAAAATAATTGTGAAATGAAGCATACAGCAGATACTTGCTGTTAAAGTTATATAGGTCTGTATTCGTTACGTTTACATTATTGGCCCAGAGACTTCCAGGAGAAGACAAATAAGTCAAAGGCCAATTGCGAACGTGAAACAAACTTACAGTTATTGAACTCCTAGCTTGAACCCAAATCAAAACGCTAATTTTTCAAGTCTCTAAGTACGTGATAGGCGAGTGGTTTGACCACTCGGCGCCGTGGCCACTAGCGATGTCATTAGGAATTGTCACACGAAGACAAGAATTGGAAGTGTGGACCTGCAAAATGCGTGTTATTTTCCGACAGCACACTAGCCTGCAAGCTTTCGTAAGCTCGTATAACTTCTACGGTAGGTTCTACAATTCCGTGGTTAACTGTGGTGATCGCTTCAGACCAGTAATAGAAAGTTTTGTTTTAGAATGACCGATCACCTGTAAAGCGATCGATCACACACGTAAATAACAATACTCAAAATCTTGTATCCAATAACACCACTGAGTTCAAGTAAATGCATAGCAATGAAGTCCAATCTGTTGCCAAATAACAACGTGAATTTTGCAGGTTTTTAGGAATATGATGACGTGACCATCGTTAAAGAATATATAATCCCAACATTCGTTTGGCAGCAACGGGAAAAACTAATCAGAATGGCCGGAGCCGGGAACCAAACCCGGTCCTTCCAAATACAAGTTCGGTGCATTACAACACCACCAACTCTCTCGGTGCCAGTGGCGCAGTCTCGTGGCAGATCATGCAGCGTTAAGGGGGTGGTCTACCGAACATTTTAACTGTTGCTAATAATTTTAATGTTTGTACGAAATATGGTTGGTTTTGTAGACACATATTTTGATTTTTTTTTTTTTTTTAGAGTAATGCAAATATTCCTGGCATTCGTAGTTTTTTTATTTAAAAAATAACTACTCGATTTGAAAAAAAAATTTAACCATTTTAATGATAGTTTTTAAAAATACAAAAAAAAAAAAATTATCAATACGGTTTTTATACACATCTTGATCTAGCTCACGGTACAGATCTTTCAGTGTGAATTATTTGATTCCGGCAAGTCAGTCGGTTTTCCCTTCTAGTAAAAAGAATACCTTATTCCAATTAGGATTTTGACATACAACTATACAATAACTATGGAAGCTAAAAAATTTCGTTTTAGTACAAAATAGTCACGATTTATGTCTATAATACAAGCCACATATCGTAGAAATATAAACGTTATTAAAACAACTAAAATTTTCGGTGAAACCACTCCCATAAGTGTTATGCTATGTGTGTAATCCAGCACGTACGTGTATAGCGAGGAGTGCAGAGGGAGAAGAACTGGAAAGTTGGAGACTGTGGCATGATACACGGTCTAGTAGCAGGATTTTATCAGCGCTGCATCTCAGTGCCAGCAAACAGGATGCTGTCGACAAGTAGGTTCTGGCACAGTAATAATACCCTTGCATCACGTCTCTGCTGTTCTTGACACAGACAGAACTGTCCGGAAGCTTAGAATTTTGTAGCTTCCTGGGAGGAAAAATGAAACACAATTTGTACTATAATTGGATAAGGTTCATACCAAATTCTCTCAGATGCCCTAAAAGCAGACTTGGTGCGGTAGTTAAACTGGTTCTGATTGGCACGTTTCATTGAAAGACGACTCTGCACAAATGCATACATACAGTAAAACATGTGGTAGAACTGCAGATGTGCATGTAAGGCATTGAAATAAGGTGGTGCGAAAATATTTCCAGGAAAACTTCCAGTTCCTACGGCACTACACGTGAGCTGTAATTTTATGTTTTAATTAAATTGCACGTGTATTTAAGTAACAATCACAATTTACGATCAGTTTATATGCATTCATAAAAGTGCTATCGGCAACTAACTTAATGTCGTTTGAAAAGCCCGCCGATACGATCAACGACAATATGGCGCCTGCCGTGACGTCACTTGGCGAGACTGCAGCTCGCTCGCTGACAACTGCTAAAATAGTAGTCGGGCTAAGTACGACAGAAAGTTCTAGTCATCTTGACGCTGACACAAAACTAAGGCTTTCCAAATCGGGTATTTTTTCAAGTGTACTACACTCGAAAATACCTTGACAGATATTTTATATTATTTCGAAGGTGAAAAATGTGCGCAATAAGGAACTATAGACAAAGATTTTTCGCTGAATTATATTTCACAGTCGTGTTTTTACAGCTGTGAATACATTTTTGACATGGCCGTGGTACTAAGCGTAGTCTTGTAATTCGTATAGGCCTACTTGTTGGGCTAAACTAAGAAATTGTATACTAATGTAACAATATTTGACTTGAAGCTGTGTCGGGAAAGCACTCTTGCACGTTCATTGCCTTTGCTATTTTTTCCTTCTAAAGCTGCATTCGTGTCAATCGTGTGCACATTAAATGTGTAAAAAATTAAATATTTACAGCTAAGAAACTTTTACACCCTGTTGTACGATAGCACAGAGTAGCAGGCCTGTGCATAGATGTATGTCTAGAGGAGGTGGTCATCAGATTGATCGTCACATAAGCGTGCAAATGCGGTAATATTTCCGACAGTATCAAATATTTTATATCACTTCCCTATAACCTAGCTTCTACGTGTGATGACCGTAGTATAAAGGTGACATAATCTTATTCCAGGATAAATTTCTGTACTAATTTGATTGCATTATAATTTCTTGAGTTGTTAAAGAATCTAAATTATACGAACAGTTCAACCACATTAATATTTAATATTTTGCAAGTTTTCTCAGCGTGATAGCATCGCAAAAAAATTACGTAAGATAATTATTGCTTCGAGAAGTTATCTATGAAACTAGCCTATTGATAGGGACCTACACGAAAAAAAGTGGCTGTTACAAAATTAGTCGTCCCATAGAGAAAGGGAATGAGTCCAAAACTGACGAAAGTAAAATCATACGAAAAAAAAAATTTTGTTAGATTCATGATTATACGTTGAAAGGGCAACAGTCACACAACAACCATAGATGTACGAGCCTGTTGCAATCATGGAGGTATTAGTCTATGGAGTGGCATTTGCCGTACATTTCAATGGTAATCGTGTGAAGCCGATCATTTTCGAACATTTTCGAACTGCGCATGCGCAGGACGTTATTTTTCACGAGTCGCCATATTTTGGGCGGCAAAACAATAGCAGAAAGCAATGTAATTATGTCCTTTTTTTTTTTTTACAAAAATTCGCGCAAATTCTCTATGTTAATCGTACACAACAGTTTACAATTGCTTCAGAAATATTAAAAAAACCGAATTAGTTCTCGCTGTGCGTATGTACTTAATAAACTTGATGAATATTTCTTACCTGTACAAAGATAATCCTCCGCAACGATCGAATCTGTTTGTAAGGCCAAGAGCTGCACAAACTTTCACCGTAATGTGTAGTTAACAAAAAACTAAAACATTTTCATTCAGCTCAATACTATGTTTACATGTTTTTGCCACCACTAGCTCTATCCTTGTCTTTATACGTCGTCTGTTGGCCGGCTTCAAATTTGCTTGAAGGCTTACACTCCATAGACTAATATTTCCATGGCTGCAATACGGGTCCAGGACTAATGCCGTTTCTCTATGGAATGTGACTCATGTTTTTCTTACATAGAATGTTGGTACACAGTTTTAGACAGTCAGTTGTCTCACACAATGTTTATTATATGGTACCACGGCCGTAGAAGAACAGGTCTGGACACTCGCCTGGAAACTTGACCCCCTTGTTGTTTGGCTGTAGTTCACCAAGTTACCGAGAATATTCTCTTGTATTGGCGCTGATGTTACGGCGGTCGGACTAAACTCCGCCCACTTCCTTTCCGCTAAGATAAACAATTTATCAAAACGTATTTTTTATCAATTTATGAAATACTTTCTTCGCTCACAAATTTAAGAAAAGGCTCCAGAATTATTTATTTACTTTATAAATTTAACGATGGAAAAAAGTGGACGGTGTTTGAGTCCGACCGCCCGGAAAACAGCGCCAAAAAGTACGACATTCTCGGTAACTTGACGAACTTCAGCCAAACAACAAGGGGGTCAAGCAAAATACATTGTTAGATAGGCGAGTGTCCAGGCCTGTTCTTCTACGACCGTGTGTAGTACTAGTGTTGGTACTCCTAATTTGATAGTCAGTTGTTTTGTGAATCTGTTATTTTGCAGTATCGTAGTGGTGTTGTAGGTTCCGACATTACCATCTATGTTAGCTTATCCGAAAGGAAAAGTACCTATAAAAGCAGCAAAGATTAAATACATGTCTCAACTCGTTCGTTATGTGCCTCAAGAGTTTGACAACTTTTACATGATTATTGCATGGCCTGCTGACAACCAAGAAACAGAAGGGGTTGATGGTTAAAGTGTACCCAGACAAAAGTGTTTCCGTGTGTTTTAGGTTATGTAGTAATCATTACTTTGGCTACTTACACTTTTGTACAAGAGAATAAATGTATTCAGGTAAATTAAATAGTAAATGTTTAGGCACTAACCCACAATTTCAAATAGGCCAGTCCAAATTTTCTGTGTTATGCCAATTGTAGACGTAATTTCTTTTATTCAATTAATATAATGTATGGCAATTAAAACGGTATACATTCTGTTCATAAATTATGTCATGTAAAACAATTGACAAAAAAAACCTATTTTTACCGATTACTAACAGAAAGGGCTTAGGTCCAGTACGAAATTTATTTTATTTTGGGAATGTTAAATATTTAATTTAGTATATCAATATATTAACATCGTAAATATGCTTGTATTTGATATGTTTTAGGTTTACAAATAATTTTACAATGCAAAAAGGCTGAATATTACTTTTCTTAACCCAATGAAAGGTGAAAGGGCATAAGTCCACACTGTTATTTTTTTTTTTTTTTTTTTTTTAGGTATACAGAAACCTTATGTAATGATTCATAAATGCTGTTATAAAGAAAATGGTCTGCTAAATAATTGCATATTTTTCTTTTAATTCTTTTATGTAAGGGTATTTTGCAGAACAGTTTTTTCGTTTTATTCAGGATGACGAATTGGTGACTAATGCCCTTTCTCTATGGGACGGTTCAAATATTTTGTTAATATTTAGGCTGAAAAGAAATTTTTGTGCTAAAACAAAATATTTTGTTGTCTCCAATAAAATATAGCGACCACAAAAAAAATTATTTTGTGCGGGCGCTACAAAATAATTTGACTGTCTAAATACAAAATTCTTTTTCGATGTTCGTACATAATTCACGGCTTCTTTTAGGCGCAAGCTAGAATTAAAATAACTGCACGTTCATGTCACTTTTATAACTGGTCAGTCAGTCAGTCGGGTGCAGAGTATTAGCAAACTACATGAAAGTAACTACACTTAAGTTGGCGGTATCGAGTGGAGAATGTCGAAGTGAAGACCTGCATACAATATTACTATTATTTCATACTCTAACGTGTAATCTACTACTTAGGATTAATGTTTTTATTCTGGGATATGCCAAGTGTTTGTGACTTTGCTTGCTGCTTGAATTCCTGGAACGTGGCCTTCCTTCTCAACAGCTGTCACCAGCCGACTAAGGTAGTCCGCATTGAAAGTTCATTTCCAATCATGTGGTTTCACTGTGTCAAAAGTCCGCCAATGTGCAAGAGCTATCTTCTTGATTACACAAATAATACTTGGATGTTAGGTAGTCTACACGTCAGTGAAAAAGCGAATTTTTCCTTCTCTTCCTATTTAGTACAAATTTCTATAACATTAATGTTTAGGAAACTGAAAAATTCGCGTTTTCATTTGGGTACAAGCTGATATTCATACAAATGTCAGTTCGTGTCCTGTCGCAACTCGTCCCGCGAGTTCACTGATGTGTATACTAGCCTCCAAGAATATATGTGTACTCAGAATGCAACAGCAGTTCATTGGCTACTCTCTGACATAGGTTTAATTGCCCGAAGGCCAGCGATCCCTCCATCCGCCCGCACGGCACTCTTACTTGCAAAAGTAATGCAGGCATACTTTTACTTCTCTCTTCGCCTTGTCTCTTCATTCTTCCGTTAAATTTTATCAATTAGGCTTTCTGTCTGTTTTCTCATAAAACCTGTCCTCACCGTTCGGAATATGTCTCTGACTTTAGTTACCTCTAGAGCATTTACCTGAGACTTTCCTTATGGGTCATCGGAAAAATTTTAGTCTCCAATATGCAAGGCATATCATTTATCAAATTCTTCGAGCCTTTTTTCCGATCTCGTTGGCGAACTCGTTCCATATCTTGTGGTATTTTTCTTTATGCATAATATTTCCCATGTTTAATTCAAAGCCTTCACTATCAATCCTATCTTCAAGCCAAGCTTTAATGTTCTGAGTCTTTTTGACAATAATTCATAACGTGTTAAATGGTGTCGTAAAAACCACAGACTCGTCAGAGTGGTGACATCTGTGGGTTTTGCTCGTATAGTTTTGCCTTGAAGTTACCATGATCAGTAGCGAATTGAGTACAATAATGGGTCGTCGTAATGAAATTTCTTGTCGTTCGATTTCTGACGTTTGTTATAAGTTCGTAAGTCCATCGTCTATTTTCGATGTTGTCCCATCTCTCTTCTCATACTCTCTGACTCAGTAATAACTACATAATTCAACATGCGTTTCATTGCTTCTTTATTATTGGTTCAGCCCCTATCAGGGGATTTCAGATAACTCAAGGGCCAATCAAGAAAGTGACACGAACGTACAATTTTATGAATTCTGGCAAGTTCCCAAAAGAAAATATGAATTTTTCAGGTCCCTACGGGTTGAATATTTTCTGACAGGCGCTGAACCAATAATAAAGAAGCAGTGGAACGCAGGCCCAATTTAATGGTATTCTTGTGTTACCGAGCAGCAAATGAGCAAATGCTGTTTGATTGATTACATTGACAAATTTGAAGCTAGTCTACAGGTGAGTGAACGCGCTCTATTTTTCGGCCTAAATTTTTTTCGTGTAAACTCCGTCTGCAAGCACATTCTCATAGAATATTTAGGAATACAGAAGTGAAATAGCCAGTCGAACGGCGAACTGTCACACACGCCAAAAAAATGGCTTTCCTGGCCAGCAACATGGCGGAAACGCTTGCTGCCAATCAGCGTAAGGCGGCTGCCCTGCTAGACGGAAGCCAGGCCAACAGTAAACCTGCGGTAATATGCAAGAGCCAAACAGACACGGGGCTGGTATCAACAACCTCGAGTAGCCAATAAGCGGAGAAGTTCGCCCGTATAAAACGAGCCGCCTCGTCATTTCACGCCTGTATTACAATGTCTGTGGCATTGCGCCGCGAAGAAATGAGAGAAAGGCAAGTGTGGTTGTGTGTGTTGATGAATGTGCTGTAGTTGAGGTCGTGTGTGCGCATACTCGTGTGACTGTGGCGTCGTGCTTGTAGAACCGTCACGGTACGTACAGGAGGCTGGGTCCAGACTACCTCTCCTCATCTCCTCATCTCTCTTGTGTGCCTGAGTGCCAAGCATCTTCTTACTTACACCTGTTGTGTGCGTGCACGTGACAAAAAAAAGCAGTTCTGAAAATCCACGACCTGGAGTAGGTTAGTTTTCTCAGTCGCGGGACAAACTTTTGTCGATCACCAGATGTTAGCCAGTTTGCGATAAAACGCCTGCGATGTTGTTCAGGGTTTGAAGTTGGCGGGAATAAGAAAAGGCATATTTTATATCTACCTGTTAAATATTTCACTAAATACAGTTCAGTACAATCTTTACAAATTACTCAACATTAGTTTCGAACTGTTTAAAGTTGAGTCAAATATTTTAGGCGGAATGATCTCATGGGAAATGACTTTTATCCAGCATGCTTAAAGGCAATTAATTTAATGTCAGTTTGAGCCAGGCATTTTATGCAAATTACTTCAGGCCAAGCACATTTAGGATACGACGAAAAGTTTTCTGTCAAAAAACATGCACCTGAGTAATCTCTCATTTGTGCACGAGGGCGGTAAAAACATAACCGAACTGGGCGGTATAACGGTAACACTTTAAACTCGTACTCTCCAGGACTCGGGTTTTACTCGCTGCTCAGGCTATGCCGATTTCAGTTTCCCTAAATCTCTCCAGGCGAATGCTGGAATGGTTCCGTAACATTTCCATGGCCGATTTCTCTTCCAGTTCTTGTCCTTGTGTGCAGTTGTGTCGCCGTTTTAAATTACCTCGCTCTAATAAAATAGTATAACAGTCTATACTGTCACTGAAACACAAGTGCAACGAGATAGTCAATGTGTGACTTGCGACGTTGGCGCAGTGGATAGAGCAGCCGCCTCTCACCAAGGCTGTCCGGGTTCTGTTGTCAGCTGGGTCATTCACCGGATTTTCGCTTGTGGGAATCAGGTCCGTCGCTTCTCCCGCCGTTCTTGCTCCAGCGCTACTCCCCTGTACATCCTTAGTTCATGTCATCTTTCAGGGCAAGCAGGTGCCTATGGGCGCCTAGTCGAATGTCTGCAGTTCGGGATGAGATAACCTGGCCCTCGAGTACCTTCTCCATCCGGTATGCCTATATATATATATATATATATATATATATATATATATATATATATATACATACACAGTGTGACTGAAATTGTCTACATTCTTGGGACTGTCACATCTTTGTGTATGTGTAGATTTTTAAAATAAACGGTAGAACCTTGCCACTTCCATCACGAACGTTATTTTTTCAATACGATGTACTGGATTTGATCCCGCAACAATTGGCCATATCACTTAACAGCTAAACATCTGTATGCCACTAAAGGGTGGTCACCTTTAGTAGTATTCGTATGTTGGCTCACTTTTCAAATAATGTTTGTTCGATACGGTTTACTTTTCGATAACCTTTAAACATCGTGATTTCGTCCAAAGTAGTTGTCGATTCCTTGTGAAAATACCAACCTTAATCTTGAAGTTCAATTGTAGTTACCTCCGTTACGAGTTGAAGTTCGTGTTAAAGGTTACACTTTTGGACCCCTAACTTTAGCGATGTGATTTTTGCCTTACATGTACCGTGTACCTCAGCAGTTTATCTTCGTTGTTATTACTAGCATGTCTTTGTGTAAAGAATTTTCTCATTTGAACTGTACCTTACAAAATATATGGTTACTGCAATACTTATGTGATTTGCAGCAAAACGTGGAAATCAGACAATCATTGACCGTGAAGGAGACCTGCAGATATACTCACGAAGCACTTAAACAAATTGGTTCAGAAACCTTTTGAACAAAAAAAAAGTCCCTAGAGATCAAAACTGTCATAATTTTTAAATGCATCACCTGCCGAAATACTCGTATTTCTGGTGTATAGAATATTTTGTACTTAAAGGCTGTTCTGGGCGGAGTGTGTTATTTTCGCAGTGTGATAACGTATGAAAAAGTAAGCCGGAATAGAGTTTTAAAATATCCATAAAGTGAATTAGGCCTATAGTTGAAGTAGTACTACCCTGAAACTAGACTATAAATTACAAATTCTTTAAATTTTAACTAAAAAGCCACTCCATATTAAGCAGTAACGCTCCGTATAGTTTCAAAACAATGGAAAACTAAGAAGGTTATTTTTTCTGTTAGGAACTTCTATTCTAAAATTTTTTTTTTTTTTTTTTTTTTCGTGACGGTGTTACTCTCACTGTAAACTACATGTCTCACGACTTACAGTACGTAGCGCTCGGGTTGGATAGTATTACTGTAGAATTCATGCTATGTCTCATAATGCGTCCATTTTAAGGTCATGGTCCAACATTTCTACTGCTTTTACGATAATTATTTTTTAAATTCTAGACCAGCAGATATCGAAAATCTGTTACACAGTTTTGTTACAAACAGTGAATACTATGTTAACAAATTTTTTAAAAGACAAAACACACATTCGTTTCAGCTAGTTACGCATTTAAGAAAACTCCCATTAATGTACTAATTTGCCAAATCTAAACAACGTTTTGTCTAGAAAAGTTCATACTACCCAGCAAAATTTTTTTTCGATACCTGCTCTCGTTTTGGAATTTAAAAAAATGTAGTAGAAATTATGAATCATGGTCTTAAGGGGGAGTGTTAGACAATTTTGTTGTATTCTCAGTTTTCAAACCATAACATTTATTCTAATTGTATTATAAATATGTTCTCTTCGACAAAGCAGAGGTCATACTCTCGGTAAACTGCTTGACATAAATAATAATGGAATCATTCATTAATTGTCTTGCAGAATCATTTCCAGAAAATTTTTGAAAGTTAACCTATAATTCTCTTGCAATGATTTTGCGTAACAAATTAATGAAATATTACACTGTTATTTATGTCAATCAGTTTACCAAGAATATGACCTATGCTTTGTCGAAGAGAACACATTTATAATACAATTATAATAAATTTTATGGCTCAAAAACTGAAAATACAATAAAATTGTCTAACACTCCCCCTTAACGCGTCACGCATGTTACGTAGTTGCCAAAAATAGTTTCAATTGCGTTCCAGAGTAATACGATCCAGCCCTGAAGATATGCGCTGTAGGCCTACATATGTCTTGTACTGTGATTTGTAGTGCAAAGATCGCGCATTTCCGGACCTATTTTCGTGTAACGTGTATTGTTCTTGTAGATGTGAGAATAGTTTTCCCAAAATATTGACTTCAATTTTGCTAATGTCTGTATCACTACATACGTTTGTGTGTGTGTGTGTGTTAGGAAGCTGAGCCTTAGTCAGGTGAGTATCGTAGGGACAACATTTCTCAAGGCACTGGCTCCAGTACCAGGGGACTATGACTCACGCAAGAGGTCTGAGAGGGTTGAGGAAAATGAGGGTGAAAGGGGGGATATAAAAGGAGCCACATGCTGCACCCTGTAATCTACTCGTCTCACCGTGCGCGGAAGCACACACAGCACGAGGTTAGGTTATGAAAATGGTCAGCAATAACGTCGAGAGAAAAGACTGCTGTAATCGCAGGCAGCGGATCACAAGATGTCCGCCCCCGCTGAAAGACTCCATTCATCAGGCAGCGCTGGCCACCCGCGGGTCTTCCCATTGGCCGGCGATGTACCTCCCTTGTACGGTTTGCTTTGAGACCCTCGCCGGCTGTGCAGCTTATCTCCGCTCTGATAATTACAGTTGTCAGAGCACCCAGGTCCTTCTTCCAGCAGCTGGGCCACGGCTCTGACGGGTTATGAGTAGGGGCGGACATACCTTGTCTTGTTATTACAGACCACTGAGACTCCCGGCTCCAGTAACCGTAGAGCCACACACCCCGCAGTATTGTGTAACATCCAGACCCTAGCATCCGTTCACCGGATGTGAGAAACAATTATTTATTCATGTTGGACAGCACGTTATTAGGTTCTCGCGTTATCCGCTGAGCGAAACAGCAGCCGTGAACAGATACTCGTCCTGATATTTCGCTGCTATAGAACCAAGTTGTTCTAACTCCATTTTTTTTTAAAGATTTGTGGCTAGTCTATACTGATTTTAAACTTTGGAAACAGGGTCCCAATATGATATTACATAAACACAATTCATAGCGTGCGTTAATACTTTAACTGCGAAATGAAACATACGTTCCGCAAACTTGTAATGGCTCTCCTGTGAAATTTATAAACATGGAGTTAGAACAACATGTTTCTACAGCAGCGATTGGTTCATGAAGCAAGGTAGTGCGCACGATGTCCAGAAACAACAGCATAATAAGCCCACCATGCGAATCCCGGGCTAAATTAGAGACGATAATTCTAGTAGCAAAATTCTGTACGATGTTACTTTACGTGCACGACTGCACGGATGAAGTCTCCCTCTTGCGCTCCACAGCCAAGTATTATATGCATGTGACGTCAAGTAAATGTTGAATCATGTCTGGATCGCTTCGGATTATGACGTGCACCCATATTATGCAGGTTAGAACAGTAGTAAGATATATGTGGAGCGCAACATGGGACTAACTATAGTGCTACGATGCTACATTGTGCATCATCGTACATTCTGACACAAATATGTTTGTGTCCAGTTTAGCCCAAGGTTCGCGTAGTGTGCTAATTATGTAGTTGTTAATGGACACTGCGTATTCGTCACAAAATGCAGTAATTTTCCGATGGTCCTGACCAGGGGTTTATGATGCCTTTTATATTTTTAGATAGAGAAAGTGATTCGCCGGGCGAGAAGTGAACAGTTTACTAGGTTTCCTAGTATTATCTAAGTGTTAAATGTTATTTTCGTTATTCATAAGCTAACATTTTACTTAAGAGGTATTCTGTTGCAACAGTATTGGAAGTAAGGTATTCATCCGCGAACGTCAACCGTATCACAAAATCGTCCTAAAGTATTCCAAAACAATACCACACCCAAATACTAAATAATGCACAAACTCTTTTTTTTTCTGAAAAGAATGCCACATAAAAATTTATAATTCTAAAATGGCGACGTACTCTTACTCTTAATTAAAGTCAGTAAACAAATATTGTATGAGGAGAGCAGCCTTGGCCCAATGGTATCGCACTCTAACTGCAGATTTACGACAGGGAGCCAGGCATCTGCTTGCCTGGCAGCATGACATGAGGTGCGGTTTTACAATGGTGAGGTGCTGAAGTGAAGGGTGGGGGAAACGGGAGATCCTTGAGAAAACCCGCTAACTGGCGATATCGTCCGGAACGATTCCCACATGCGTTAATCAAGGGACTGACACCGCCCGGAATCGAACCCTTGGTGGGTGGCAAGTGCGCTAGCCATTGCTCCAAGCGCTGCCAACAATATATAAAAAGTACAATACTATGGGGCTTCAGTCGTTTTCTTTCCCGTGATATAAAATTAATTATTTGTGTTTATTACTTTACTGTTCTGCTTACGTGTTATCAAGCGGTAGAAACATTAATTTGCCGGAAAGGAAGCATACGAATAACCAAGGAAGAATTCAAAAGTGCTCACTTTACCGTAAATAGCTTGTAGATAAGTCATCATTCCAGCGTCTGCCTGGAAGAGGATATAATCAAGGACATAGTGAGAAGTGGGAGAGTGTCCATGGAGTCCAGAAGCCCCTATTCAAACCTTGCATGATAAAAATGTTTGAAGAAAAGCAACATAATATAATATTCTAAAATACCATTAAGTGAAATATTGTGGACACACACCATTGAAGTGCTATGTTGCCTAAGAAAACCAAGGAAAAAACAATAGTAAAATAAAAACAAGCCCAATTTGGTGAAGTAAACACGTACATAAACACTAAACCCCCCAAAAAAATCTCAAACGGAATGCATCATACACAAAGGAAATACAAATAAACGAAAATTAAAAGTACAAATCCACTACCAAAATGACAAAAGTAAGAAAACTGAAAAATCTGAGATGCATTCAAAATGAAGACAGCACATGCAATAACCGAGATGAAGACAATAAAAACGATGACTTAACAGCGACGTCACGCCCACAAGACTAGATCAAACAACGATGCAAACACAGGAAATCCCACGAGTTACTCTCAGATGAGTTAGTCGTGACTTTTCGGAAGCTGGCATCTGTTCCCGTCTTCAGGCTGACTGAGAGTCTGGTCTACTCTTGGTTCACTCTTAGTTTTCGGCGACGACATAGCTCTGCGATGGCGTATGTCCACAATATTTCACTAAATAATCTACCTCAATTGCAAGAACCTTTTACAAACTTTAACAAAGGTGTTGAGTGGGGACCTTTCTCTATATTTTATCTTAGTCAGTTTATAATATTTCTAATAGCTGTATATTCAATATTTAAATAAGAAAACTGCTAAAACAGCATAATTTTACACCTTTAAATTCAAATTTTCACGCGGAGAACCCCAGACCCCCCGCTTTATACAGAAAATGTGTTACTTTACAACATTGCCAGGTTAGGGAACCAACCCTCCACCCCAAAAACAAATCCTGGCTCTGCCCTGATAGAATGACTGTAAATTTAGCCTGGATTCTTCGAAATGCTATATCCAGCGTGTTTAGGGGATTTGCGTATGTTTTGTGTTTGTTTTTTAAGTTTA
This sequence comes from Medauroidea extradentata, assembly GCA_003012365.1. Taxonomy (NCBI): domain Eukaryota; kingdom Metazoa; phylum Arthropoda; class Insecta; order Phasmatodea; family Phasmatidae; genus Medauroidea; species Medauroidea extradentata. The sequence continues at coordinate 58,422 of PNEQ01034241.1, forward strand.
CAGTGCACATTTGATTTATCAATACAATTTAAATAGCATAATATGAATTTTAAATTTTTAGAAATTATTTATGTAAAATTATGTGGCTTGATTCTTTAAAGGCCACTGTCGGTCCATGCACATATACGTCATTGGTCTTTTTAGCTCCAAGGCACAGAATTACACTCTGTAAAACCAATTTTTACGGCAACTACAAGACAAAAGTATTCGAATTTAAATGTTATCAGAAATTAAGAATATTAATACTTGTAAAGTCCAGATGTGCCTATATGGAATCAAATTTTAAATGATTTTCCTTTTGAGCTCGTAAAAATGCTGTACAATACTTTATTGCTAAATTTAATAATTTTGATACGTAATATCGTTTCACTTTAGGCAACTACTGACACGTCAAATTAATAATAAAAGTACATGAAGTACTAGTAAATATGTTATTTTTATTCACTCCATCAGTGATAAGGCTAAGCACAAAACACGTGTTCTGAAGCGGCAGTCCTCAAAGTGTGCGTGAAATTCTAAAGTCTCCATAAAAACCCTCATAAAGTATGATGCAGCTTCCTATTTTGCTGTCCGGACAAGTAACTTCAAGCAGATGACCGCAGTGGCCACTCTACAAGGCAAACATGTGCAATTAAACTATTTTTTTTATTTGTTTTCCATGCGCCAACGTCTTGTAGGTTGGGCACTACAAGCCAAATTGGAATTCTTGTTTTATTTTGTGTATCTTCCTTGTTCAGAAACACTTACTTAAAAAGCATTATCATCGCGCACTATTAATTACCTGGCTAATAACTCATTATTCCATAAGAATTAGTCATGTAAATGTTTTTATTGTGAATATATAACTTATTCGTTTTTTCAGTAAGCAGGCAATGCGTATGGATAAATTGACGAATACTATAGAAGAAGTTTGTATAATGTAAGAGCGCCATAGTAGTATATTACGTTTTTTGTAACTGCAGTGAAAAAACTGTTTTTGTTTATAAATAGAAAATTCAACACGCCACGTGATACCCCCGCCTTCAGAAGGAGAGCTACGTACTAAAGTTTGTTTATCAATTTTCTGCAATAACTTCTGTTTTCGAATAATTATTTTTGGTAAATGTGGCAATGTTGAGGCTTAGACGATATTTTTGATACATTTTGTAGATCATAATAGTGTTACACGTTCATTTTATATTGGACTTATAGTCATTCTTGAATGTTAACATACAATTCCCTTGTAATGGTTCTGCATGACAAATCAATGAAAGATTCCATTATTTTTTATGTTAAGCTGTTTATCAAGGATATATCCTATGTCTTGTCAAAAATAAAATTTTTATAATACAATTTTAGTAAATTATATGGCTCAATAAATAACAGTGCAAGAAATATATAGTCTAACACGCCCCTTTCAGGGGGCTTGATACATAATTCAATGTTAAAAGCATAGTTTAAAATTGTCGGTTTCTCGAAGCCAATTTGAAAATATAAAAAATCAGCAACCTTAGACCATAAGTTTTGCCAACTTCCTGAGTAAAAATTTTCCTCGTGTAACGTATTCCTGAATATTAATCTCTGAAGTCAGTATCTCGTACATTTAAGATCCGATCTCACCCCTGACGTACGAATTCTGGTGTTTTTAATTCCTAATATACAGTATAACCAATTAAACGTACTGCATATGTTAATTACAATTTTCTGCGTTAGATTTGCATTACTCGTTAAATTAATTTCGTAAACAGTGAGAGAAATATAGTGTACTTATTTTTTTCTCTCACTGTTTACGAAATGTATTTAACAAGAAATGCCAACTCAGCGCAAATAAAATATAAAAAAAAATACAAATAAACATGGTTCTACAAGTGAACACGTTTGATTTATACACTAAAATAAATATTACGACTTGAAAATCAAGAATCGGCACATCAGGGGTACAGTAGAATCTTAATTGCTACGCAACAGATTACGTTTAACAACTATTTGCTCTTGAAGATGAATAATATTATCTACAGTTGTAGTTAGGTAGTTCTTCCATATTGACTTACAAAAACGTGTAGATTTAAAATATTGTTTTTAGCAGTTACTTATCCACCACACACTCTTGTAGCAGCAACCGCGTCTTGGGTGTTGTGACTAAAGTGTCTCCTTATTGGATGTTCCTTTCGTTAGTACGTTTCTGCACATCTGTTTTGCGCAGGCCTTCTTTCCTCTTTTTCACCCTTTTCCCATTGACACTTACTTTAGATTAGTTTAGAATAGTCTCAGTCAGTTTAGATTGGTTTAATAGATTAGATACGCTATAACTGTAACTATAAGGTCTTGTAAGGTTAGAAAAAAATGACAATAACAAATAAAAATCGGTATATCTTCGTGATTCGAGCATACGCGGCGCCGTTTGGCCAGCCAATAGGGAGATGGCTGGCACAGCTGTTAACCGTTGAATAAGTCATATGTCACTTTTAGCTGTGTTAAATGCTGTAATACTGAAAATTAGGTACTGTGATTAATAAAAAAAAATTGTGTACGGGTTACCCCTGTGTTGAAAAGTTTAGTTTGAAGAGTAACTATGTATAAGCACATGTGAAAAATATGTCATGTGGTGTTTCTCAAATGACTTGTTTGTTTACGTGTTGGGACAATGCGTCAGGTCTCGCATAGAGCCCTTTGTCTCGAGGGGGTGTGTGCGAGGCGAGGGCGCGTGGGAACACAGCTGATGTCGGCACGTCACAAAGAGCTGCGGGCCCAATTAAACAGCACCAGGTAAGGCACACAGCGGCAATTAACGACGCTAGAGGAGAAGGGGGAGGCGTGTATAAGGAAACTGGCCGGGTTGCATGTCCGCCCCTGCGCCGCGACGCACGCACATAAATAAAGGGGGTGGGTGGGGTGGGTGAGGCTCTCCCAGATGCTATCTGCATGTGCCGGGGTCACGGAGTGCCGGGGGCAAGACGCCGAGGTCACGGCCTGCCCCTGCAGCTCGGCAACCCGCCAACCTCGCCACATACAAGTCGACTACGCTACGGCACTACAGCTGTCATTGCTCCACATACCTTCGAAAATTATTAACATAAATTGCTAGCAGAAAAAAAGTGCTTCATCATTTTTTGAATTTTAATTTAATGTTAACTTATCAAATAAAAGGTTTTTGAAAATAAAATATTCTGAACGATTTTCGGAAGAATTAATGAGGAAGGAGAACGGCGAAGAAGGAAGAACAGAGAGTAACAAGAGCTCTGCACCATAAATTTCATAATTTAAATTGCATTAGTAGAAGTTTCCTACAAATGCCACGTTGTTCGGGTCCATAGTTTACGTACAAGCGTGTGCCAAATTAAGGATTTGACAATTTTCGCTATTTACCCAAAGTAAAAATTACTCAGACGATAAAACAATTGAATATTTTTTAGTAAAAGTAAATGTAATAAACTACAGAGTGGCAACATTGTATTTTTAAGCAAGAAATATTAAAAAAAAATACACGTATTTAGAGATACAAAACATTTGGTAGTATTAGTAATTTTTTTTTAATACGAGCCTTTTTTTTACGTGAAATTACGACGGTGTCATTCTGCAGCTTAATACACTTTCTTTCTCTCTAAATTATTTAATTCGTATCGTTGAATAGTTTTTGCGTAACTGACCAAGACTTAGGTGGAAAACCGAGTTAAGTGGCGCAACGGTGACATGTTGGACCTGCATTCGGGAGGACCCAGGTTTGATTCCCGGTTCCGGCAATCCTAATTTCGGTTTTCCATGGTTTTCCAAAATCTCTACAGGTGACGGCTGGGATAGTCCCTTAACAAAGGCCATGGCCGACTACTCTCCCAGCTCCTGTCATTGTACCAAACCGCGTCACTGTCTCTAATGGCCTCGCTGTCGACGAGATGTAAAGTCATCTTACCGTACCTGAGGTTGAAAGACCAGGAGGCCAAGGATATTTAGGTACTTTGAAGAACAGACGAAGATGCTGAGAATAGAAGTCTGTGGAGGAGGCTCCGCCGAAAAACGACTGATGTTTACGAGGTCAAGAGAGAAAGAGTAGTAGTATGCTAATAGACAGGGACAGGAAATTTAAACGCAAATATTTCTGCTCCATATTGTTTTGATGCCTTTAAAGTATGTGTACAGGTCTGATGTGTTGTCGATGATTGAATGTTTTTAATTTTCAGCGCCTAAGGATGGTGTCTGGTGGTGTCACAGTACCTTGTTCAGAAAGGCATGTGGGATATATGTCTACATAAACACACACTGCCAATAACAATTGAGTATAGATGAGATATTGTTGCGGAGCTTACTGATTCTGAAGTATTAGATAATATGCTTTTAGAACAATATTATTTTTCTTTCTGTCTCACAAGCTATTCAATAGTATATTAAGTCATTTTTGAATTGGCATGATTTTCCTGTTTGATCCTTGAAATCTATGCTACCTAATGCCTTTAGCGTTGATTTATAAAAATTCGGAACAAACTTCTGTTGTATTTTGCTACCAAGCTTGACCGCGAACTGTTTAACGTATCGGTAGATGTGTGATTGAACAAAAATCGATGTGGAACGCTCAGGAAGATTGCAAACCAATCGGTTGAGCTACGTGTCATTGTGACGTAGTGGTAAATGGCGTCGAGTGGAATTGGGTGCCTAAGAAGTAACGGCAGATTCTATAGTGTATACTGTTTATTTCTTCCTAGATATAAACTACGTATGAGATATTCCGGTTCCGTCTATGTGCCCAATTTATAGAGAGAAATAAGCCATGGCCTTCGTTAATACTGGAAAAAGTTTTAGGCGAAAGATGAATAAAACCATAAAAAAATAAAATTTTAACAAAACCTAAAATTTTTGCAGCTAACTAAAAACAATACAAACTCTGCTGAAATTAAAATGACAATGTATTTACGTGTAAGAAAGAGTAACTATTTGATCATAAATTACTGAATTGTTTTGCCAAACGTTAAAGATACCCATAGTAAACGACATTGATTACTTGCTTTCGAATGAGAATATTTTACTACTTTAATTATTTAATGAAATATTAAATACCTAATCTAAAGAAAGAGTAGTTTAGAATTCACCGTGATGCTGAAGTGTTGCTGGATTAGGCTTTCACTGCGTGATCGAACGACGTAACTCATAAAGATCCTGTTCATTCCGCTCAGAGAATCTCTCCGTAGGTTCTCTCTCGCTCTCTCACTGGTCGGAGGACACGTTTAAACCCAGACATCCACGACTGCGAAGTTAAAACAAGGAGTATGATAAATTTTATAATTTATTTCGCCATTAACTATAATTACTAAAATTGTAAATTACCTTCCAGTACAGTTAATTAGATGCACCGTAAATGACTACAAGACAATTATATCATAATTACATTGAAATAAGAACGGAATAGCATACAAAAGGGTCTGAAGTATACCTAGACACCTGCTAAGTTTCCTGTTTACAGAGAGTGCTATGAAGTCTAGTATGCAGTACTTGAAACACTACAATACGCTGAGTTGTCAAGCCGAAACAGCAAACGCAACTAGAAAAATTATTCCGGTGTAACCGAAGGTTTGGTTAGTTTTTCAATGTGTGGATTAAAACAGACTGTGTCCACTGCGGTAAACGTCAAAAGTATAAAAGAGAAAGGGAAACACAGGACGGTAAAGTAATAGAAAATAGAAGCAAATATAATTTCTAGCAGAAAACCATTAGTAACGTAATTTATCAATCGAAATGAAAGCACAGCAATTGTAAGGAAAATATAAACTGAAGTAAACCTACATCGTTTAGGCAACTTTATACATTGTTTGCAAATAAATAACAATTGTTCTTAAAAGTATGCACATAATGACCAAACTATAGTGGTCGTTTTCTATTACATACATCTGTGCCGATATTAATTTCGCTGGAACGTCGGTTGTACAATTTTTAAATATTTGAAAAAAAAATATATATATATACAGGTAAAAATTAAAGCAAGGCGAGTGGATGTTGAAACGAACAAAATACAATATTAGCGAATATGAAAACTGCAAAGTGTGAAAATTGTTACGGTGCACCGCTGTACTTTTCCAATTCGCTTGACCATACGTTTATTTGTGAATAACTCTGGGCCATAGTTACTCAATCAGGTGCTGAATGCTTGTTAGAGCAATATCAGTACACATGCGTATCGCGGCACTGCCTTCCTTTCAGGCGTAACTTAACCTACGGCGAGGTGGTGCGACGTACGAAAAAAATTCAGAGATAATTTTGAGTTATATCTCAGAATTACCCAATTGTATGTTCACGATACTACTCACGATCATTCAATCCATTTACAAGAATTTCTCAAAATAACCTTTAGCTTAGAGATGTTTGAAACAAGTGAGCGACTGTAGCCTGTTAAGGTACAGAGTTACTGATTTTTTGAGAAAGGAATTTCGTGTTTATTTGTTTCATTGCCTCGCGCGCACATCTGCAGCTCTGCTACGTTGTTATTGGCAGTGCGTCTTTGTGCAGAGTCGTCAGTCAGTTGACTGGAAATAAGAATAAGGTTACTGCGACACCACACTTACGTGATTTTCGGGTAGAATCCCAAGTCTCTGAGAGTTTAAAACATCCAATCACTGACCACGAGGCAGAGTTGTACGTGTGCACGTAAGCCAATGAAACAAGTTGGTACAAAATTATTTTGTAGAAGTCAGCGGGATGAGTATTTAAGAACTTTAT